>CAUYRH010106994.1:0-17868 GCA_963574655.1 Perodicticus potto
CCTATAGTCGCTGCTACTTGAGAGGCAGAGGCAGGAGACTCGCTTAAGCCCAGGAATTGGAGGTTGCTGTGAGCTGTGATGCCACAGCACTCTATCCAGGGTGACAGCTTGAGGCTCTGTCTCAAAAAAAAAAAAAAAAAACAACAAAGTGAGACTCTTGTCTCAAAAAGAAAGAAAAGAAAATCTAGTGTCCATGGTCATGAGCCTTCGGCCTTCTTTAAAAATACTATTGCCAGGGGTTATATGAAAATATGAACCCATCTCTTGTGGGGAGATTTCCTACCTACTCCCTGAACCAACACTGCAAGAAGAATTATTAGGTCTGGTTTCTCTTTTCCTGGTGGAAACATTAGGTGTTCCCTATCCTCCTACTCATCTCAGATAATGTGCAAAATTAGTACAATTTTCCCAGAATTTCTTATTTAAAGATGTTCTAAGTCGGACTTCATAAAATTTAAAACTTCTATAATGGTAAAAGGCATCATAAACAAAGATAAGCAGTGTCAGCCTGGGAGAAATAATTTGCTACATATTCTATTATTGACATCAGTGGTTCTCACTCTGGCCATTCTGCCCTCTCAGGGGACATTTTGTTGCTCAGGGGACACTGAGCAACAAAGAGACATTTTTGGTTGTCAAGATTGGGGGTATTGGTGTACTACTGGCTTCAGTGGAGAGAGGCATATCAAACAGTGTGCAGGGCACAGGACATCCTCCACGACCACAAGTTATCCAGCCCAAAACATCCAAACAGCTGAGGCTGAGAAAACTTGATTCAAAGCTTCAACAAATTAATAATGGAAATATATGGCAACTTAAATGGCTAATAAGCCCATGAAAGATAATTCAACTTCATGAACAATCAGGAAAATGCCAAATAAAACGAGATCCTACTTTCTGCCAGTCAGATGGAATAAAATCCAGTTTAATAGAGATAAAGGGGAAACAGCCTCATCTAGCATGGATCTGAGCGTGAGATGGTACAACTTTTTTGGAGCAGAACTTGACAGTGCCTACCAAATTTATCATGAACACCACCCTTTGACTCAGAACTATATCAATCTTTTCTACAGAAATAATCCCAAGAGTGCAGGTAAACATGTGCGAAGAATGCATCACCCTGTGGCTTATAAAAGTACAAAACTGGACATATCTAAATATACATTAACGGGAGAAGGCTAAATACCAGTTTTCACTAGAAAGCATGGAAGGATCACCAGCTTTAAAGAGCCTTAATTATGAAAAACTCCATGAATTTGCTAAGCTGTTTGTGGCCAAGAGATTTTAAAAGAGATCCTTATCCTTAGTTCAGAAACAAACCAATGAATACATTTATTGCTGCCCAACTCAAAGCACAAGGGTTAACTCTGAAAAACTGAAATGTACATAAGTTTGCTCAAAATCTGATTCAAATGCCTCTTCCATCTTCCTTTTTCTTTATCTTTCCTTTTCCTCACTTTAGGAGTTGGGCATCTTCTCTGCTTTTCCCCTCTTCCTAGTCCATGCATGGTGACTAGATAATGGTCACCTCACTGTTATTATCCAGAGTGGGGTAAAAAGTGGACCTTCTAAAACAGAGGTCTGCACACTACTCATGGGACAACTTTGGCCCATTACTTGTTTTTACAAAGAAAGTTTTATCGGAACACAACCACTCTCGTTTATTTATACATTATCTATAGCTGGTTTTGTGCTACAATAACTGAATTGAGTAGTAGCAACTGTGTGGCCCACAAAGCCAAAAATATTTACCATCTGGCTCTTGACAAAAAAAAAAAAAAAATTGCCAATTTCAGTTCTAAAATGTAAAAATATAAAACTTCTAGGAGAAAAGCTTTATGACATTAGGCTAGGCAAAGACTTCTTAGAGCCAACACCAAAAGCCCACTACATTAAAAAAAAAACTGAAAAACTGGATATCATCAAACTTTAAAACTTTGGCTTTGCAAAAGATACTGCTAGGAGAATTAAAACCCATAGACTGTAGCTGGGCACTGTGGCAGGTGCCTGTGGCCCCGGTGAGGCAAGAGAATCGCCTAAGCCCAGGAGTTGGAGGTTGCTGTGAGCTGTGACACCGACAGCGACAAAGTGAGTCTCTGTCTCAAAAAAAAAAAAAAAAAAGAAAAAACCCACAGACTGGAGGAAATATTTGCACAAAAACTTAGGTCCAGAATATCTTTTTAAGGTTCTTAAAATGTAACAGTAAGAAAAATGGCAAAATATTTGAACAGATACTACATGAAAGAAGATACTTGGATGGCAAATAAGCACATGAAAATGTTAAACAGCACTGGTCATTAGGGAAATGCAAATTAAAGCCACACTGAGATACCAATACCCATCTATAAAAATGGCTAAAACAGGCCAGGTGCAGTGGTTCACGCCTGTAATCCTAGCACTCTGGGAAGCCGAAGTGGGTGGATTGCCTGAGCTCGTGTGTTTGAGACCAGCTTGAGCCAACAGCGAGACCCCCATCTCTAGAAACAGCCGGGCATTGTGGTGCCTGTAGTCCCAGCTACTTGGGAGGCTAAGGCAAGACAATCATTTGAACCCGAAAGTTTGAGGTTGCTGTGAGCTATGACACCACAGCACTCTACTGAGGGTGACAAAGTAAGTCTGTCTCAAAAAAAAAAAAAAGGTTAAAACAAAATAAAACAAACAGGCTCGGCACCTGTGGCTCAAGCGGCTAAGGCGCCAGCCACATACACCTGAGCTGGCAGGTTCGAATCCAGCCCAGGCCCGCCAAACAATGACGGCTGCAACCAAAAAATAGTCGGGCATTGTGGCAGGCACCTATAGTCCCAGCTATGTGGGAGGCAGAGGCAGGAGAATCGCTTGAGCCTAGGAGTTGGAGATTGCTGTGAGCTGTGATGCCACAGCACTCTACCCAGGGCGATAGCTTAAGGCTGTCTCAAAAAAAAAAAAAAAAACTCAACAAAACAATGCCCAGTGCTGATGGGGATGTGGAGAAACCAGAATTTTCACACATTCCTGGTGGAAATGTAAAAATGTTACAGATGGCCAGGCACTGTGGCTCATGCCTGTACACCCGGCACTCTGGGAGGCCAAAGTGGGTGGATTGCTTGAGCTTAGGAGTTCAAGCCCAGCCTAAGCAAGAGTGAGACCACTGTCTCTAAAATTAGCCTGGTGTTGTTGTGGGCACCTGTAGTCCCAGCTACTTGGAAGGCTGAAGCAAGAGGATCACTTGAGCTCAAGAGTTTGAGGTTGCTGTGAGCTATGACACCACCGCACTCTACTGGGGGCAAGAAAGTGAGACTGTTTAAAAAAAAAAAAAAGTTTCAGCCACTTTGGAAAATAGATCGGAACTTTCATATAGTGAAACATACCCTTAGCATATGACCTAGCAATCCTACTCCAAGAATCGACACAGTAGAAATGAAAACTTAAGTCTATACAAAAGCCTGTATACAAATGTGTACATCAGTTTTATCCAAAATTGCCTCAAACTGGAACCCAATGTTCTTCAAATTGTTCACGGATGGATTATGTACACCATACAGTGAATACTGCTCAGCAATAAGGGACCATCAATTCATACTGCTTGTGTGAACCTCAAGTACTTCTTGCTACATGAAAGAAGACAAACTCAAGAAACTGCATACTGTGTGATTCTATTTCTACAACATTTTGGACAAGGTAAAACCCTCCAGGCTATAGTCACCAGTGGTAGGAAGTAAGGGGAAGGGTTGACTACACAGTAGCTATACAAAGGAATATTTCTGTTTTTTTGAGATTGAACTATAATATCTTGGTAATCATACACCTCAATCCATGTGTCAAAACTCAAGAGAACTTTAAACCAAAAGGAGTGAATTTTTCTATATGCAAATTCTGCTTTGTTCTGTTCCACACCATGCTGGCTCTTCCTGATACATTTGATCAGGGTTGAGCAGTCCCCTGCAGGTTGAGTTCTTGGTCAACTGGCAACAGTGAAGAAACCAAAGACCCAAAAGCAGAGTTTCACAGTGACTTCAGGTCATGCCCCCCTGCTCTGGTGCCTTTCCCTCCACCTTTTCCAAATCTGCATCATCAATCCTGGGCCAAGCCAGCTTCTGTCCCCACAGGCCTTGTCACTGATCAATTATCAATGACTTTCAAATTGTAGCTGCCTTTGCTCTTCTCTATGTAGAAGGCCTCTGGACTGCTCCAGATCAACATGCTTGGCCCCTCTGGTTTTCCCTTCAGCACTGTCACTGCCCACTGAAGCTTAGAGCTTATGTTATATTGCTCATGGTCAGAGATACTGTAAATAAGTGGAAAACCAGGCCTTGTCTTATCGCTATAGAACAATAGCCTAAGGGTGAACCACCACAGGGTCTTTTGAAATTGGTTCTTCAGCCTTGTCTCTACCTCCCCCCCATCTTCTTTTATTTATTTATTTATTTATTTTTGTAGAGGCAGAGTATCACTTTATCGCCCTTGGTAGAGTGCCGTGGTGTCACACAGCTCACAGCAACCTCCAACTCCTGGGCTTAGGCGATTCTCTTGCCTCAGCCTCCTGAGTAGCCAGGACTACAGGCACCCACCACAACGCCTGGCTCTTTTTTCGTTTTGCAGTTTGGCCAGGGCCGGGTCTGAACCCGCCCCTAGGGGGCCAGCGCCTTACTCGCTGAGCTACAGGAGCCTACCCCCTCCCCCCATCTTCTTCCCAAAATGCTGCAGGCCTTCATAGTATGGCTGCTCCCTTTGCAAGGCACACGTGACCCCTCCTTCACCTCCCAGCTCAACTTTAAAGTCACCTTTCTTCAGGACAATAGGTTGTTCTGCTTCTCAGTGCCTCCACACCATTGGTATAAACCTTTATTCCTCCCCTAACAACTCCAACTTATAATTACTTGCTTTCCACCAATGTCAATGGTGAGAGCCTTGAGATCTAAGGTTATATCACTGTCATCTAAAGGTCCCCAGGCAAGTCCAACATGTCACACTGTAAGAGGGGGACCAGGAAAGACTCTCAGACTCGCCCTGGAAATCACCAAATATGTCTGGTATATTTTTATGTTAAACGTGGCCAGTTGGAAATGGTCCTGACATCCTAGAAACACATTCAGTACCTTACTTTTTTAGGATCATCAGTAAGCACTGATCCAAAGAATTAAAGTCAATTTTAGGGGCAAAAGGAAACTTCAAGTTTAGTAAAATGATTCCTGCTGATTTGGAAATGTTTCCAGAAACTTGAAGTACCAGGGAGAAGTCTTGTTTGGATGATCTCTGAGAATTTTCAACTCCATCGTACTACTTTAAACAATCCGGCTTGTCTGCGTGACATCAGTGCTGTTGTTCATATCTGTAGCACACCTATCACATATACAAAGGAGAGATGTGTCTTTATGTAGGACATAAAAACATACACAGGTGGTACATATGAAAAGCAGTGAGACTGGTTCTCAGTAGGCACATATGAGAATTTGTCTTATTTTCTAGCAATGAAGCAGGCTTTCTTAACTACTTGAAGTAGAGCAAAACCAGAACAGTCAAATATATCTTCAGACTCTTTTTTTTTTTTTTTGGAAACAGAGCCTCAAGCTGTCACCCTGGATAGAGTGCTGTGACATCACGGCTCACAGCAACCTCCAATTCCTGGGCTCAAGCGAGTCTCCTGCCTCCGCCTCCCAAGTAGCTGGGACTACAGGTGCCTGCCACAATACCCGGCCATTTTTTGGTTGCCCGCCGTCATTGTTGTTTGGCGGGCCCGGGCTGGATTCGAACCCGCCAGCTCAGATGTACATAGCTGGCACCTTAGCCCGTTGAGCCATAGGCGCTGAGCCTTCAGACTCTATCTTGACACTTCACACCTCATCTGATAGGGCTGGGACTCAATTATTTCTAAGGTCCTTTCCATATGCAAAATTCTGGGTCTGTAAGGTAAAAGGCTTAGGTCATCCAAGAAACACTCTGGTGCTAGAAAAGAACTGAAAACACCACCTGACCCAATTATAACTGTCATGTAAGACAAGGGGTCAGGTGGAACCAAAGCAGCCCCCAACTGGCCTCTGCCCACAGTCCCTGGCATGGAAGGGTGCCTGGCTGGAGCAGCTCCAGCTGAGTGACAATTCCCTATCAGTTGAGGCCAAGAAGCCCTAAGGAGAGACAAGACAGAGGTGGCCAGCATCTGGCCCAGTCTGAGTGCTCTATAGCCCTGCTAGGAGTTCTGGCTTCTGCTGGGCACAGTGGCTCACACCTATAATCCCAGCATTTGGGAGGCCAAGGCTAGTGGATTGCCTGAGCTCACAGGTTCGAGCCTGAGCCAGAGCAAGACCTCATCTCTAAAAATAGCCAGGCATTGTGGCGAGTGGGCGCCTGTAGTCCCAGATACTCGGGAGGCTAAGGCAAGAGAATAGCTTGAGCCCAGGAGTTTGAGGTTACTGTGAGCTATGATGCCCCAGCTCTCTACCAAGGGTGACAAAGTAAGATTGTTTTTAAAAAAAAAAAAAGAAAGGAAAGGAAGGAAGGAAGGAAGGAAGTTCTGGCTTTCTTCTGGTTTGTCAAGGTCAAAGGCCAGACCAGGGCTCTCACACAGAAGTGCAAAGTAACAAGATGCCGAGGGAAACACCCCCAATGCTCTAAAGTCTGAGGAGCCTGCGCTCCAGCACTGTGGCAGGTAAGTCACTTCCTTACTCTGAACTTTGGTTTCCTCCAGTGTGGATGTCATCCCCTGCTCCACAGCACCTGATATGAAGTAAGTATCTGTTTCCTTAGTCCTACTTCATGAACAAAATCAAGGCGAACATGTGTATTTTCCAGACTTCCTTCCGCAGTTATAAACACCTCCATCTCCTCTTTTCCAGCCCTTGGCCCTGCTTCAGACCTCCTCCTCCCCCTGAATTACTTCATTTGATGACACATCCACCTGTCCCCCAAATCCCTCTATCCCTTGTACCTAATCAAATACCAAGTTCTACCAGTTTGACATCCAAGATCTGTCTCCAACTCTTCTTTCACCTCTCTGTTATCATCCTCCTTCAGATCCCTGTTACCTCTTGCCTAGACCACCTTCTAAGTGGTCTCCCTGCCACACATGTATTTCAAGCCCAGAACTCCCAACTTCATCTTTTCCCTCCAAATTATTCCTCTTCCTTCTGTCTCCCTATTCCTGTTCATAATGATGACATCAGTCTTACCACTGAGGTCTTCATCTGTTCCTTCTCCTGTGAAGCCTTCCTCTGGCATAAATGTCTCTTTGACAGGTAGCTGGATTCAGTCATTTCCATGCTTTCTGTTAACCCTTGCTTCCCCCAGCACAGGCAGAATGTCAATTACATGCCAGGCACACAGCAAGACACTGGGTGTACAAAATAAAGAAGAAGTCCAAGTCTCAATCCTGAAGGGGTTCAGCCATTTCGGAGCCACCTCAGGACTGCAATAGCCTCTCACATGGTTCTTGCTGTCTCTTCTCCAGCTCAATCCTCTGGGACTGCCTGTTGACCAGGCAGCAGTGGGCTCACACTGCTCACTAACTGCACCCGCCTAGCCCTCTGCCCAGCAGACATGTTAGGACTCCTGCCACTATCCATTTCATCCTTCTCACCCCTAAAGACCCCATGTGCCTCTCTGAACAAATTAAGATGTTCCCACATCCACACCTTTGCCCATGCTATTCCCGCACCCTACAAGGCCCTTCCTCGCTGTTTTTTTGCCTGGCGAACTCCTCCCACCTCTTCTACTACCCTCATCCAGGAAGTATTCTGAGATCTCCTGTGCCCACCCAGGATTGTTCTGTAGAACAATCCCTTCTCTGGGCTTCCACATTGGCCTGTGTATAACTATCACTGCACTCACAGGTGGGCTACACTGTTGCCTCCCCAGGGCCTGGTGCAGGGCCTAGGACACAACAGTGAAGTAGGGAGAGTTGTTCAAAGGAGGAAGCAAGAGTCACTTCCCTTCTACAGGCTGGTTTCCTTCGGTCTTCCCCTGACCTATAGCCCCGTGTCCACCTCGCTGCTTCACTTCTGCCACCTAGGGGTGAGAGACAAGCACTGCGCTCTTTGCACCATTCAGCATTTGATTCAATAACCAGAATAGGATAGCAACACAAATGAGGGAAGGGGGAATTTGTGGGGGTAAAGGAAGGTTGGTAGTCAGAAGAGACCTCAAATGGTGAGTGAGCTCTGGGCAGAGCCTTGGAGCATGAGATACAGACCTCCAGGTGAAAGAGAACAGGTGTGGTCTGTGTGCAGGGGTGGGGAGGGTCAGGGTGGCTTCTGATTTCATCTTTTACTCCACCCAAAGGAGTTAATAAAATTTACTATTTTTTTCTGCCCAAAGGCTTTTAATCAAGAGTGACACAATCAAATCTGCATTTACAAAAGACACCTCTTGCTGGAGTGTGGAAAGAGGATAGAGATGGGAAGCAGGAGTCAGGAGATGGGAAGGAGTGAGAAGCAGTAAAGGCAGCATCAGGAAGACAGTATTATTAATTCTTTCATTTCCAACTTGCTGTCCATGACCTTAGACTCAACAAATCCAAACTGAAATTCTGCCCCCTCAAAGCCAGTGCTTCAACATAAACACTATTTCCTTCCACATTTTAAGATGTTCATATAGCTTGACCTTTTCACAGACCTTGAAGTTGCAGAATTTTATAACATCCCAGCACAGAGCTCTGCACAGAGAACATATTCAATGACAACTGAATGGAATTCCCTGAAACAGCCTTTTGGGGTGCCCCCAGATCCTTGTGATTACAGGAGCAGCAAAACCAAAGAGCTATGAGTCAGAGAGCCCAAGTTCAAATTCTGCCCCCCACCACTTTACTACATAAGACTGCTCATATCAAGAGACCTACCTAAGCCTCAATTTCTTCATCTCTAAAATGAAAATTATAACAATATCTACCTCAAAGGCTGGAGAAAAATGTCTGTGAAGCATATAATAAATAAATTCCCAATAACTACTGGCAATTATTTTTAATATCACTTATTCTATTCAGTGCCTACCATGCACAGACCATGCATAATGCTGGGGGCTTCCCACTCCCTTAAATCTGCACAATACTTGTGTCCTTCCCATTTTATAGATGAAAAAAAACTATGGCTCAACACAGCTGAACTTGTTCAAGGTTTTGGAAGCATCTCCCAGGGAATCAGGTTGTAGGTGGAGGAACATTTGATGAAAAATCAGTGGTGGGTCCCCCTGTGGGGTGGGGGTGGGGCAGGAGGGGGAGTGAAGGGAGAGAGAGGCAGAGGGAGGAAGAGAGAGAGACGCCCCCCCACCCCAAGGGGACATCTGGCCATATCTGGAGACATTTTTAGTCCTCACAAGGTGGTGGGGGCCAGAGAGACTGCTGGCATCTATAAGGCAGAGGCCAAGTATGCTGCTCAACCTCCTACAATGCACAGGACAGTCTCCCACAACTAAGAATTACCTGATCCCCAAATGTCAGCAGTGCTGAGGTTGGGAAACCCTTCTCTAGCCAGATCCTCCTCCCATCTTCCCAATTCTAGAGTAATGGTCATCCGAATCCCACATGAATACTTTTTTTCGGTAAGAAGGACTCCGTCCCTCCATGAGCAGCCCGTGCAGAAGTTGTGTAGAACTTCTTTTCCATTCCACCCGCACACAGTAGGGACCAAGGCCCATCTTAAATAAGCAGAGCAGCAGAGGGTACCGGGAAAAAAAGGAAGAGCATCCATCCCCCATTGTTCAATTGCGTGCAGTTTGTGTTTCCAACACACACACATATTTTACAAATCCTAACGTCCCACGCCCCACAAACAGCTTTGTTAGAAATGGCGCTCAAAAAACAGACACAGGATATATTTTTTTCCGGGACTCTCGTACCTACTGAAGGGTTTGCACACTTCTGAAAAGACCTAAGATCGGTAGCAATCCTCTGACAACGACCACAAAAGAATCGGTAGGATTTCCCAGGGGAGCGGAACCGTGGGCAGTGACCTCTGCGCGCTCAAAGCGCTCACCGCACTCCCTCGCCACCGGCCCCGCTCTCCCGCCCCCGGACCCTGGGCTTCCAAGGCTACCGGGGCCCCGGACGCAGAGCCTGGCCCCCAGGCGCGTGCCCACACCGTGTCCCCATCGCCGGTCCCTCGCGGCGCCCGAGGAATCCAGCCTAGGGCCTGTCTTCGGCGCCCACACCGGCCGCCCCCGCCCGTCCGCTGCGTCCCGCGCGCGTCCCCTCCCCCGGCCCGGTGCGGCCTGGGCCTCGGCCGGTGCAGGCCAGCGGGCGCCCGCGGCCCGGCGAGGCGAGCTCAGGCCTGCGCGGCCTACCCCGTCGGGCGCCGCCGAAGGCCCCCCGCCTCACCTGGACGTAGGCAGGCGGGCCCGGGGCTGCTCCGGGACGGGAGGGCGGGCGGCGGCGGCGCGGCGCTAACGGCTCCGCTCGGCCTCGGTAGCGGTGGCGGCGGTGGCGGCGACAGCGACGGCGGCGGCGGCTCCTCCTCAGCGCGCACGACCCGCTCCGGCCCGCGGCCCGGACACGCCCCCCCGGCGCGCGCGCCCATTGGCCGGCGTCCGCCATGGCGCGCTGCTCATTGGTCGGCGTGGCTGTCGCGGTGTCTCGGAGCGCGCGGGAGAGGCGGGACTTCCGGCCAGCGCCGCCTCCGGAGGGCTAGGCGGCCGGCGGAGACGCGGGCGGCCAGCGATGGCCGCGAAAGGGGAGAGTTGGAGTTGGGCCCGCCAAGGCCGAAAGAAGCCGGTGGTCGAGGAGCGGTTCCCCTTGTTGAACTCATGGCGTGTATCCCACACCTGTTGGTCCCGCCGCCGCCGTCCAGCAAGGTAGGAATGGTCATCAGGCCGGGGCTGTGGGGACAGGACCTGAGTTCGAATCCCAGACCCGACCTTTCCGCTTTACGCGCGGCTGGGTAGAATTGACGTCACCCCACCGGCCTCAGTTTCCTTTATCTGAAGAGCGGTGAGGAGGCGGGGTATAGGACGTGGTCAGCGCTCCATCCGGTGCTGGACATTAGAGCGGGCTCGCAGTTGACCTCCCGTTCATTTATTTTTATTGAGTGCCTACTATGTGCCATTCACTGTATGGGCAGCGAACAAAAATATCTGTTCTTTACTGTGTTGACATTCTAGGTCAGCCCTGCACTCTAGAAATATATGCCAGCCACATGTGTAACTTAAATTTTCTAATAGCTGACATTCTTGATCAGAAGAAGTTTAGACAAGTCATTAATTTGTCGTCCACTTGTGTAATTTAAATGGGTTAAATAATTGGACATATTTAAAAACAAGTAAAAAAGACTGGGCACGGTAGAGCACACCTGTAATCTTAGCACTCTGGGAGGCCAAGGCAGGAGGATTGCTTGACCGCATGGATTCCAGATCAGCCTGAGCAAAAGCAAGACCCCGTTTATATTAAAAATAGAGGGGGGCGCCTGTAGTCCCAGCTACTCGAGAGGCTGAGGCAGGAGGATCTCTTGAGCCCAAGAGTTTGAAATTGCTGTGAACTATCATGATGCCACAGCACTCTACCTAAGGCAACAGAGAGAGACTCTGTCTCAAAAAAAAAAAGTAAAAAAGACAGGTGGTGTTCATTTCCACTATGTTGTTGTTTAAACACTTTGTCAGTATTAAAATAAAAATATAGGATATTGGCTGGGTGTGGTGGCTGCCTATAATCCTAGCATTTGGGGAGATCAAGGAAGGTGGATTGCTTGAGTTCAAGAGTTGTAGACCAGCCTGAGCAAAAGTGAGAACCTGTCTCTTCTAAAAATAGAAAAATTAACCGGCGTTTTGATGTGCACCTGTAGTCCCAGATACTTGGGAGGCTGAGGCAGGAGGATCACTTGAACCCAGTAGTCTGTGGTTGCTATGAACTAGGATGATGCCACAACACTCAAGCCGGGAGCAACAGAGTAAGACTCTGACTAAAAAAAAAAAAAAAAACAACTAGGATATTTTACGTTCCTTCTTTTTTTTTTTTTTTTTTTTTTGCTGGGGCTGGGTTTGAACCCGTTACCTCTGGCATATGGGGCCAACGTCCTACTCCTTTGAGCCACAGGCGCCACCCTACATTCCTTCTTTTTCACCACACACATCTATGAAATCTAGTGTGTATTTTACACTTAGTGGTACATCTCAAATTGGACTTTTACAAAAGGGCTCAACAGTCACATGTTGCCAATGGCTACTGCACTAGACCATACAGTACCTAAAGGCAGGCAGAAGAGAAATTAAGTGGAGTTGAAAGGGTAAGAAGAAAAGTAAGTTGGGGAAAGGAAGTATGGGAGATGTGAGAGTTGAGAGTTGCAAATTTATTTATTTATTTTTTAGTGAGGGGGTCTCACTATCTTTCCCAGGCAGGACTTCTGGGGTCAAGAAGCCATCCTCCTACCTCAGTCTCCTGAGTACCTGGGACTATAGGCACATGCCACACCATCTAGCTTAGGGTTACAATTGAAAGATAGCTTTCGAGAAGTATCCAAGCAGTCAAGAACACTGAACAAATAATTACATTCTTTGTTATTTAATGCAGTGCTGTCTATTAGAACTTTCTGCAATGATAGTGGGCATGTTCTGTATCAGCACTGTTCAATTCTGAAGCCATTAGCTCCATGTGGCTTTTTTGTACTTAGCTGCAGTTGGTGTCACTGAAGAACTGAATTTTGTTTTTGTTTGAGACAGCGTCTCACTCTCTCACCCTGCATAGAGTGCTGTGGAGTCATAGTTCAAACTCCTGGGCTCAAGAGATCCTCTTGCCTCAACTTCCCAAGTAGTTGGGACTATAGACACCTGCCATAATACCCAGCTAGTTTTTCTATTTTTATTTTATTTTATTTATTTATTCTTTTGAGACAGAGTCTCACTTTGTCACCCTTGGTAGACAGTGTTGTGGCATCATAACTCACAGCAACCTCAAACTCATAGGCTCAAGCAATTCTCTTGCCTCAGCCTTCTTAGTAGCTGGGACTACAGGTGCCCATCATGAAGTCCAACTATTTTTAGAGATGGAGTCTTGCATTTGCTCAAGCTGGTCTCGAGCTCCTGGCCTCAAGTAGCTGGGACTATGGGTATGCACCACCATACCTGACTGATTTTTCTATTTTTTGTAGATATGGGGTCTTGCTCTTATTCAGACTGGTCTCAGATTCCTCAAGCAATCCTAAGGCCTCATCCTTCCATAGTTCTAGGATTACAGATGTGAGCCGTAGTGCCAGCCTGGATTTTTAATTGTATTTAATTTTGAATTAATTTAAATTAATAGCAACATAGGCTCATGGCTACTATAGTGGATGGAACAGGTTTAGTACAATGATGACAAGTTCTCTAAATTGAAAGTGTTATTCACATCAGATGTGTCATGTACATTCTCCTGCACAATCTTAAAAATATTTCGGTGATGTAGGAGCTATAGTAATTGTTGCCATGATGAAGAATGAAGTTCTTCATTTATTCAGCTATACATTAGTATTATCAATAGACTTTTTTTTTTTTTTTGAGACAGAGCCTCAAGCTGTCACCCTGGATAGAGTGCTGTGGCATCACAGCTCACAGCAACTTCTAATTCCTGGGCTCAAGCGAGTCTCTTGCCTCCGCCTCCCAAGTAGCTGGGACTACAGGCGCCCGCCACAACGCCCGGCCATTTTTTGGTTACATCCGTCATTGTTGTTTGGCGGGCCCAGTCTGGATTCGAACCCGCCAGCTCAGGTGTACGTGGCTGGCGACTTAGCCCATTGAACCACTAGACTTTATTTTTTAAAACAGTTTTAGATACACAGAATATCACACAAAGATAATTGAAAGTTACCGTTATTTTCTGCACCTGGTGTCCCCTAATTGTAACATCTTTTGTTAGAAAGATACATTTGTTATAGTTGATGGATGAATGTTGATACTTACTATTAACTAAAGTTCATAAGGTGTTTGTTTGTTTGTTTGTTTTTTATTAGAGACAAAGCATAGCTCTGTGGCCCAGGCTAGAGTACAGTGTCCTGGTCAGAGCTCACTGTAGCCTCCCACTCCTGGCCTCAAGCCACCTTCCTGCTTCAGCGTCCCAAAGGGCTAAGATTACAAGGTGTGAGCCACAGTGTCTAGGGGCAGGGAGCTTGGTACCCCAACCCTTGTGATGTTCAAAAGTCAACTGTACTTCCTGAGGGTACCATGAGAACTAAATGAAATAACCCACGTTTAGGATCTTTGGAACAGAGCCTGGCATAGAGTGCTTATTAAATCTTAGTAAGAATGAGTTACACAAATGATTATGCTCTGCAGGGGTCTAGAGTGCCAAAGCATGTGACAGGAAAATCTGACCTCATTTGGGGTGGCCAGGAAGGCTTCCCAGGTCAGCAGCATTGCAGCTGAGGCATGAAGAGTGAGTTACCAGGCAAAGAATGGAGAGGGTATTTCAAGCAGAAAGAAGAGCAAGTGCCAGGGCCCTGAGGCAGGTGGGATCCTGGCACACTTAAGAACTGATAGAAGGCCAGAGGTGGAGACAGAGCAGTAGAGGAGACTTAAGGGATTAGTAGCTACAGGGCATTCAGGGCCTAGCTGGCTGTTGTGCATTGAGGCTGGATCCTGAGAGCATGGAAAGTGACTCAGCCAAGTGCACACATCTAGGGAGGACAGAGCTGTAATTTAAACCTGCTTGGTTCACACAGCAACACCTGATGTGTTGATCAAGTGGTCACCATGAATACTACTCTGGGACAATAGGTCTCCTTAGTCTTAGAGATCTTTATTTCCTTGGTCTGAATTTGAGACAGCAAGTTTTTACTTTCGGGGGGGCTTTTGTGTTTTTTTCTTGGTGGGTGGTCGGGGGTAGGGAGATGAGAAGCATAGTTTCAATCCTGAAGGAGAGAAATCAGAGGACACTTCAGCCACTGCAATTCTGGGTTATTCAGAGGACACTTCAGCCTCTGCAATTCTGATTTATTCTTTTTTTGTTGTTGTTGTTTTTGTAGAGACAGAGTTTCACTTTATTGCCCTCTGTAGAGTGCTGTGGCATCACACTGCTCACAGCAACCTCCAACTCCTGGGCTTAGGCTATTCTCTTGCCTCAGCCTCCCGAGTAGCTGAGACTACAGGTACCCGCCACAACGCACGGCTATTTTTCTGTTTTGCAGTTCAGCCGAAGCTGTGTTTGAACCCGCCACCTTCAGCACATGGGGCCAGCGCCCTATTCGGTAAGCCACAGGTGCCACCCAGCAATTCTGATTTATTCTTGCTGTCCCTCTAAATCCTGGTCTGTTCTTTGAGCATGAGCTATTGCAGGTCTGGGAGGTCAGGAAACATAAAAACAGCTCAACCAGGTCCCTGCTCTTGAGGATGTCATTGTTGAAGGAGGGACGGGATCCATGGGCATATAAATCCACCTAGTATGGCAAGGGACAGGCACAGATAGTCCTCTGCTGCACCCCTTTTAATGAAAGGATTTGTTATGTAAAATTTAGATTTAGTCAGGATGCCACACTTAAGAATCAGGAAGGCCACAAGTTTCCTTAAGGCTGCAGGACTCCTACCTGGTCCTGGCGACAGAGACCATATAGACCATAAAGGCTCAAATATTTACTATCAGGCTCTTTCCAAAAAAAAGTCTGTGGATCCCTGCTGTGGTAGATAGAGTAACGGCTCTCTTAAAAGATGTCCACATCCTGATCCCCTGGAACACACGAATATGGTACTTCAACTCTACATGGTGAAGGGACTTTGCGGTAGTAATTAAGTGTAAGGATCTTGAGATGAGAGATTATTCTGGAGTATCTGGGTGGCTCATTGTTATCACAGGATCCTCACAAAGAAGAGGCAGGAAGATCAGAGGCAGAGAGAGACTGGTAGATGCCGCACTGCTGGGCCTGAAGATGGAGGAAGGGGCCCCTAGCCAAGGGGCATGGGTGATCTCTGGATGCTGGAAAAGGCAGGAGCTGGGGTTCTCCTCCTGGATCCCCCAAGGGGGCCAGCCCTACCTGCATCTTGATTTTTTACCCAGAAAGACTAATTTCAAACTTCTTACCTCCAGGACTGTAAGATAAATGCATGTTGTTTTAAACCACCAAGGTTGTGGTAATTTGTTATAGTAGTGATAGGGAGTTGATAAGCAGTGAGCATCTGGGAGAGTTTATCTTTTAGCTGAGAGAATTTTAAAATAGAGACTTAGTTGATTCTTTCTTTGAAGGAAGGGAACCAGAGATGAGCAGAGACTAGAATCTGAAGAGAGGGAAACCCCACAGAAGGCTATCTAGATAACCCAAGGAGAGTTCGCATGGCAGTCTGCAGTGGGGGAAAGCTGGGGGTTGTGAGAGGAGGTAGATTCTAGATGTGTAAGGACTTGGTGATGGGTCACATGTGGAGAAGGCAGTAGTCAGATCACTTAGTTACAGACAGGAGGGGAAGAGGCATCCTATCTGAACCATTTGTATAGCTTCGTATGTGGGTTTGGGTTATTTGGGGGCCACCAGAAATAGGTGTAGGCCCAGGAGGGAGGATCGCTTGAATCCAGGTTTAAGAGCTGCCTGGACAACATAGTTAGACCTTGTTTCTACAAAAAATAAAAATATTAACAGAGCTTGATGGAGCATGCTCGTAGCCTCTAACTATTCAGGAGGCTGAGGTGGGGAGGATCACCTGAGCCCAGGAGTTTAAGGCAGCAGTCAACTATAATGACTGCACTCCAGCCTGGGCAATAGAGCGAGAGCCCATCTCAGAAAAGAATTGGGTATAAATGTGTAAATGTCAGATTAACCATTCACTGGTCAGCCACGAACAGAGCTGAGGCATTGCAGCAGAACACCCATTCTGAGCCCAGAGGCCAGGCAAACTTGAACAAGTCTGGGGAACCTTCTAAAAGGCTTAAGTTCTTTGAGAACCTGAATTCTACCTGATTCCATTTCAAGTGCCAAGTAGGTCAGTAATAGAGAAAAATAGGAAGCTTTGTTTATTTTTTCTTAGGCAGTTGAGTTTATTTTCAGGTTGGTAACAGTTTGGAATTCACTTCCCCAAGGAGGTCAGAATTAGAGGAGCAAGTAGCCCCAGGGTGCTGACTCCTTCCAGGCCAGAGTGGTTTACAGTTCCTATTTGTGCACAGTTCTGACTTGAAGAGGCTGGCCCTGGAGCAGAATTAGAAACACCGAAATGGCTTCAGGAATGGATTCACTTCCCCAAGTCACTGGTCAGCGCCCCAGAGCACAGCTCAGGCCCTTCCATCTCTTAGAATTGTAACTCCTCCATCACTTGAGCCCAGGAGTTCAAGTCTGTGGTGAGTTATGATGGTGTTCCTGCTTTCCAGCCTGGGGGAGAACTTTGTCTGTTAAAAAAAAAGGAATTGCTGGAGATAACATTAGCAAGCTTGGGAAGTTTTGTTTTCCAGAATTTACTTTGTGAATTCAACCTATAACCCTTCCAATCCAATATCTTTCTAGTGAGAACAGCAGTGGGCATTTTATCTTCTATTAGGTGAAAGGATGGGAAAAGTCCCATAGCTCTTGTTCCTGGGGCTGCAGAGTGGCCTGGCTCCCTGTTGTCCCAGAGTAGTGTTCATGGACCACTTTGACCGTCAGGTGTTGCTGTGTGGACAGTAAATCAAAAAACCACTCCCACTGCTCTGATGACTCATTCTGTAGGAGCCACTGTCACTTTTTAAAAAGGATTTCTATTTTTTTAGTCCAGGTATTCTTTTTCATGAATTCTCTTTCTCATTTTCCTTTATATGTTTTACATGTATTGTTGGGTTTTTGCAGTGCTTAGATTTTTTTAAAGTGGAAATTCTTTTTTTTTTTTGAGACAGAGCCTCAAGCTGTCACCCTGGGTAGAGTGCCATGGCATCACAGCTCACAGCAACCTCCAATTCCTGGGCTCAAGAGAGTCTCCTGCCTCTGCCTCCCAAGTAGCTGGGACTACAGGCGCCCGCCACAATGCCCAGCCATTTTTTGGTTGCAGCCGTCATTGTTG
>CAUYRH010106997.1:0-35084 GCA_963574655.1 Perodicticus potto
ATATTAGGATTTTTCTAGCTGTTTCCTAAATAATAACTTCAAACTTTCTTTTGGCTCACAAGTGTAGGTGGTCTGTGGTTGGCTGTCTTCATTGCCTGCCTCCGTAGAAGATGGAGGATTCCAGGATTTTACCGGTGAATGATGTATATAGGAATCGACTCCTATAACTTTAACAGTAGAAGAAGACAAGGTAACAGGAAAGGGGACTTCCCAAGTTGGGGTCAGGGAGGGTGAATTAGAGTGAGGAGTTTTGATCATGACTAGATCTCCAGGAGGGAAAAGTTCCTGTTTTAGTTAGTATGTCCCTCCCCCTGTCAGAACTTTTTCATTGCTTCTCTTATTCGTCTACCCATTTCTCTTTTGAAAATAATCCTTTTTCTTCTCTGAACTGCTTTTAGGAGTTTTAATCTTTGATTTTCTGTAGTTTTGCTATGATGTGTATAAGCATTGTTTTCTTTATATTTAGCTTTCTTGGGGTTCATGGTAGTTCTCAAATCTGTGGCTTGATGTATTTCATCACCCTTAGAAAATTCTCAGGTTGTATCTCATCAACTATTTTTCCTGTACCATTGTCTTTTTTACTGGCACCCTGGCAATAAAAATATTTTACATTTCCAGCTTATCTTTACTCCTAGAATTCAGACCTGGATGGTCCCAACCTAAAGCATCTGAGCAAGTTGCTTTAGTGGGTCCTAGACTCCAGCTTTCATCTTTTAACTCTCTGAAGTGGCTCGAAATTCTGCTCTGCCTCTCAGCAGTCTATTCAGGAATCATTAAACATTTCCAAGGGACAAGCCCCAAATGCCAGGCTCAAATCTGCGTATTTCTGGCTTTTCCTGGATCATGGACATATAATCCCTTCACTAGCTTATTAGCTCTCTGATGTTTTCAAGTAGACTTAAATATATATACACACACACACATATATGTATGTACGGAAGACCCTCTGTAAATTGACCACCCAAGGGACTGTAACAAACTGGTCAACATTCGCAGGTGGTCAACATAAGGAACTAGGCCACGTACATGTGGTGCGTGTCCAGTCTACGACGATTAGGTCAACTTAAGGAGGTGGTCAATGTCCTAGGAGGGGGTCAACTATGGAGGCTCGTGTGCGTGTGTGCGTGTGTATATGTAATTCCATCTTTCTACATATATATATAATTTCTAGTTTTTCTCTTTGCCCTCCAAGGATTGGTTCAAATTAGTCCTTATCATAGAAACAAAAGTTCCCTGGTTATTTATTTTTAAAAGAAAATACTTAATTTCCTAAATGTCACGTGAAAGGAGGGTGCATGGTTTCCAAATTCCTCAGTCTGGTGACGCACCTGCCTAGGTTCGCTCTCCGCGGGCTGGCTTGTCGGAACAGTATGGGGGGCCTGGACTCCAGCAGCACTCTGGAGAGCATCTTCTGTAGGCAATTCCTTTGTATGTGTTAGTCAGTGGCCACGAGTGTGGAAACTCTGGCTAATTCTCTTTGGTTTGCTGGGAGGGAGGAAAATAATTTTTAAAGCCGACTCCAAAATTTTTGTTTAGGGAGGGAACAATGGGTTTTCATTAGGAACAAACCTTAATGAAAAATTGGGTAGCCTAGATAATGATCACGTGGTGAGTCAAAAGCAGCAAAATTGTTCCATTTAACAAATAAGTAGGAATGTTGGTGGGAGAAGAGATCAAACCACACCTGGCCGAGGAAGGAAGGAAGGGAGACAGACACAGAGAAGGGAACCTGAGTAGAAGGAAAGTAAAAGGTAAATGGAAATTCCTGTAGGCAGGGAGGTGACTGTTTAAGAGTAAGGATGTCCGAGTTCAGTTTTAAATTGTCTTTGGCACTGCCGGCTCCTTCAGATGCCCCAAACCTTCCATTAACTCTGCACGATCACAGCCTTGGGCAGGGGAACTTCGGGTTCCGAAGGGAATGTGGCAATGTCTGATTGACCTAATGAAGTAGAGGGATTGTAGATACACAAGGCAAAACTCAGAGCTGAAATCAAGACGGATGAAAGAACTCAGGGCCAGACCCTCAGGCACCCTAAAGGAACCCTGAGCGATGCATAGAGGATGCCGAGTTTTCACAGTACACTGAATGGAGGGGGAAAAAATAAATAAATCAAATCATAGCAGACCCTGCAAGTTGGAGGACTTGGGGCCAACCAGGCTGTTGATATCCAGGCTGTGTTTATATTCCTCACCACTTTTGGTATGGTTCCTTGTGCCAGGTACAATGGGGACAGATGGGTTATTAAATGGAATTAAAATAGGCGTCTAACTCTCAGGAAAGTGTGTAACTTGGTATTCCTTGTGTATTCCTATTCTCTTACTGTCTCGTCTTTCCTGGCAGAAACTTTTTGAGCTTTTGTAACATCATCAACTGAGGGTTGTATTAGCTGGGAGGCAGTAAAATATAGTGATTAAGTATATGCTCATTTTAAAAAATCCTGCTTTCTTTTCTTATTTTATTCCTATAGCACTTAGCATTTACATTACTACGTACATCACGTAATGTGCAAGGTGGCATCTGTTGGTGCATAGCCCCCTGCCCTGCCTTCTGTGATTTCCCTTGTACTGCTGGGGCTGTAAGGCTGTAAATCTTATCTCCTGCATTCCCGTGTCACCTTTCTTCTAGTTAGCACCTGCCATTGGGAGCATTCCGGTGAGATTGGAAGGGGAGAAGACGCAGCAGAGGCAGCAGAGGGGACTTCTGCTCACTAACTTCTGTTAAGGATTGTTTTTTGTTTTGTTTTGTTTTGTTTTTTTGTAGAGACAGAGTCTCACTTTATCGCCCTCGGTAGAGTGCTGTGGCATCACAGCTCACAGCAACCTCCAACTCCTGGGCTTAGGCGATTCTCTTGCCTCAGCCTCCTGAGTAGCTGGGACTACAGGTGCCTGCCACAGCACCCGGCTATTTTTCTTTTTTGCAGTTCGGCTGAGGCCAGGTTTGAACCTGCCACCACCTTCGGTATATGGGGCTGGCACCCTACTCGATGAGTCACAGGTGCCGCCCCTGCTCACTAACTTCTGTTAAGGACTGTTCATTGGTACAGGAGGTGCCTCCGCCACGGTGTGGGCTCAGTAATTCCAGCCAAGGGGGCAGAACTTGCTTTCTGGTTTCTCCAGCAGGGTTAGCAGTACAGTGGTGGACGCTGGGCTCGTGGCCATAGGTCTGGGGCTGCTAGCAGCTTCCTGATCGCCGTGTAACACTCCCTTCCCTAATTAGCCTCCAAGTCAGGAATGATGACAATTTCCTGGTTTCCAGGGGCATAAATTACCTACTGCCAAATAGTGCTATGTCACACAACAATAACATTTGGGTAGCATACAAGAGTGTACAAGTTTATTGCTTGTCTATCCAAGGTCTGCTAGGTGTGGCTAAGGGATTCTGTGGCCTGCAGGTTGGCTGGTGGTTGGCTGACCAAGGCTTGTCTTGACTGTGGCCACAGGTTTCTCATCCTCCAACCACACGCCCAGAGCACGGTCTCATGATGATGGTGCATGGAAGAGAGAGGACACGGAAACACATGGCCTCACAAGCTGGGGTTCAGGACTGGCCCATCACCATTTCTGCCCTACAAGTCACACAAGGTGAAGAGATGGACCCTTTTTTCATGCGAGGGACTCCAAAGTCACGTGCTGGAGGGTTTGGGTATGGGGAAGGATAAAGGATTGAAGCCATACATGCAATGAGTTTAACATCCCAGGTCACGCCCCTTCCTGCTTTTGGGCTTCCAGCCCTCCCTATCTGGTGTAACTTCTTAAGGGAAGTCTCACATGTGGCCACTTCCAGGACATTTTAAGTGGCAGCCCACCAAGAGCAGAAAGGTGGCAATGTTCCTGCTTTGCCATAGCTTACACATGGTATGCACAGGTTCTCAAAGTTTTCCAGTGCTTGAGCGAGGGAACAACAGGAAATGAGAGACTTGGGTTGGCAGCTGAGTCCTGGAGTCAGGACCAAGCAAACCCTGTGTATGTGAACTTCATGATTGAGGGTAAATGTCAAGGATTGTAGACCCCAGTGACAGATGCCAGCACATCATAGCCAAAGTCCTGACACCTTAGTGGTCACCAGTCTGCGAGCTGGGCCAGGCCAGTCACAGTGCATCAGAGACCAGTGAAGACTCAGAGATCTCACTCCCATCTCTTCCTAAGCCTGGCTTTGTCTAGAAGGTATGCACAGGCCTTTAAGTCCCCAAGCCCCACCGCACCCTGTTACAGCTTTTTCTTGGCCAACTCTTAGGCCTAAGGGTGAGCATACTAATTGTGAAGTCCACCATCAGGAGGATGGACCTGGGGAAGAAGCCTACACAGGCCTTGTGGATAGACCGGAGAAATCTGGATGAAAGAGATTCCAGTGTCTTGGGTAGCTCACATGTGGTGCGAAAGTGGAGGTGCAGACTCCAGTGAGAACATGCCCTTGGCTGCCTGGAATTCTTGCCCTTGGGTGTGGGGTGTGCCTAGAGGAGGCCAGAGCAAGCCCCTTGGGGAAGGGGCCCCTCTTGCTTAAGCCTAAGTCAGAATGGATCCAAGAGTTTGTGGCCCCTTTTTTGCTTTGGCTCTGATGTCCCTTAGGTCTCTTGACCCTACCCCCAAATCCAAATATCACCTTAAAGAGGATTAGGGATAGGAAGGGGAATCTGGAAAGTTGAGCACATGCTCCCACATAGAAAGTTTAAACTGGGTGGCACCTGAAGCTCAGTGGATAGGGTGCCGGCCACATACACTGAGGCTGGCGGGTTCAAACCCGGCCCGGGTCTGCTAAACAACAATGACAACTGCAACAAAAAAATAAATAGGTGGGCATTGTAGCGGGCGCCTGTAGTCCCAGCTACTTGGGTGGCTGAGGCAAGACAGTCACTTAAGCCCAAGATTTTGAGGTTGCTATGAGCTGTGATGCTACAGCACTTGATTGAGGGCAACATAGTGAGACTCTATCTCAAAAAAAAAAAAAAAAAGAAAGAAAGAAAAGAAAAGAAAGTTTAAACTGAAAGAGACTCTGATATTATAAATTATCAAGTTTAAATGCTGTTTTCTCCCACTATTCAATGACTGAGAGAGAGAGTGGAGATTGTTAGGCAGATAAAACCTATTGTGAGAGCAATATTTTCTTTGCATATTTGAGTAAAGTGTGTAAATGTGGGGGTCACATTACATATACAAAGAGCCATTTGGTAAGAACTCAAATGATGGTGATGATTAGGACAATTTAGGTGTAGTTCTAATAATACCTGCTTGGAGTCAGCACAGACTCCACGGGTTTCAGGGCATAAACCCAACACTTGGTCCACATCAGACATCAGCTGTAAATTCCAGGCACTTCTGACTAACTGGCCGCACATTCAGAAGTTACCACTACCTCTCAGGTTTGATAATTCTTTTTTTTTTTTTTTTTTTTGGTTGCAGCTGTCATTGTTATTTGGTGGGCCCAGGCTGGATTCAAACCCGCCAGCTCAGGTGTACGTGGCTGGCGCCTTAGCCCGTTGAGCCACAGGCGCCGAGCCACAGGTTTGATAATTCACTAGAATGACTCACAAAACTCAGGAAAGTGCTATAGTTATGTTTATGATTTTTGTTATAAAGCATGTAAATCGGAATCAGCCGAAAGAAGAGACCTCAAGAGCAAGGGTCCAGGAGGGTCTCACACACAAAGCTTTTATGTCCTCAGGATATGTCACTCTCTGGGCGTATCAGTGTATCACCAACCTAGGAAGCTCAACCCAGCCTCCAGAGTTTTTATCGGGATTTTATTACACAGGCATAACCGATTGAGCCCACCCACAGAGCCAATGATTCAATCTCCAGCTTCCCTCCCCTCCCTGCAGGTTGGGTTGATATAATGTGGCTCAAAGCCCCAACTCCCTAATCACATGATTAGCCTTTCTGGCATAGCCAGACCCCTCCTGAGTTGTATCATTAGCATACCTTTAGGTGTGATCTGAGGGGCCTCAATAACAAAGACACTCCTATCCCTCATGAAATTTCAAGGATTTAGGTTACCTCTCAGGACTAGGGACAAAGGTCAGCCATGTTCTTTATTGTACAACAATGATGATCATGATGGCAATAATATCATTTTCAGTCTGCCCCACTCCTCCCACTTCAGAAACAAAATGCTCTAACCCAGTGAAATACCCATCTGTTGTGAGAATGCTTACCTAGTAATGGAATGCAAGGTGTAAGTATGGATGTGTGCTTCAAGTACCAGTGTGGTGTAGAACACATCCATAGCTTCAGCATCATGTAGAGGTTTCCCGTTTTTAGTCCTCCCCAGTAACAGCTGAAACCTCATCCAGCTGTTAATTACCTTTCTTGTGAGCACTTCTCTTGCTAACTAGCCTCTGGGCATTTCCCAGTGGAAAATAAAGTTGTTGGTTCTCCCTGGCTCCTGTTTATAATCTAGTGAGTTCAAAATGAATCAAGTAATTACTGTATTCCACACTGATGGAATGCAGTGGGGGGGAGGCTGGGAGCCCAAGAAAGTGGAGCCACCTGGTCCATTAGAGTCCAGTGGGACCAGTGGAGGGAAAGAACGCTGAAAAGGAGAAAGACGCAGAGACATAAGCAATGGAAGCCACAACATTTAATGTAATGAGAATGTGTCACCTCAGAGCCAACAAGAAATCAGCAGACGTGATGCACCTGTTTCTTGAGAGCCCCACCAAGCAAAATCAGAACCCAAAATGGAAACAGGAACACCAAATCAGACTCCTCAGATATACTTCAGCAAATAAACTGTCAACTCCCAAAACAGCAGGTGTTGCTCAGATGGGGCTCACCCAACATTTTCCCACACCTCTACATCTTCTGAGGAAGGAGAACTATTCAGGGACTCTGAGAGCCTGTTGTTTGTTTGGTTGTTCTCGGAGTGATTTTTACCACCAACACTCACTCATTCGTTTACATTTAGTCAGGTTGCTTGGGCTATAACAAACAGCTGGAGATAGGATGTTAACTCTTAACTCCAGCTGCTAGCTGAAGCAGTCTCTGAGTCTGCTTTGCAAGAAGATGATAATTTTAACTCAGGTGATGAATACTCCAGGATTGTAGATGATGAGAAGAAACCTGTAGAGCCTTTTTTCTAGCCGTTGTTAAAGATGGGACGCTAGAGCTCTTGGAACAAAGCAGGAGATGGACTGGCTGGCATTTCCTGATGACCATTTTAACCTAACTCAACACCCAGTACATGGTGCCTCTATTTACTGAGCACCTGCTATCTGAGGATGGCAGCTGGGGAGGAAGAAGTCTCTCTCTCACTGAGGCTATTAACTCATTCATTTGGAACTTTCCTTTCTTCCCAAATAGGATTGTGTTGTATTAGGGAAAAGCATTTTAGAAGCCTCAGTGATGTGGTTGGTGGCCTCATTCTCCACTCCCCTACTAGAATGGTTGATCTCAGGGCTGTGCGCAGACACAAGGGGAAAGGTTATTCCAGAAATGCTTCATTTTAGTCTCTAAAGGATGACGTTCCAGGGACAGGTTTACGCTTTCTGAGCTGTTGCTCATCAAGACAGAAACCAACAGTGACGTAAGGAAAGAAAAAGCTGAAACATAATAATAATCAGCGATGGCCAAAATGAGGTGGAGGCCGTCTTCCCCACCAGGCTTGCCACTGCTCTCACTCCGCCAGCCACCGGCCCTTGTTAAGATCTCTGCAGCTGCAGCAAAGGCTTTGCTCTCCCTGCCTTCTACCTTCTGCATGTCCATTGCCAGTGGCACTACTTGCAAAGCTTAGATTTTGTTAGTCCCCAGGAGGTTTCAAAATTACTGTTGCGGGAGGCGTGCTGTTCCTTGGCCTTTCAAGTTACTGCTTAGTCACAAAGATCAATGCTATGAAGTAACCAAAAACAAGTGGAGGTGGGAGGCGGGCCGCAGGCTCTGTTGCTATTCCCTGGGGGTTCCCAGAAACACATTTCAAAGCAAGTAATGGAAAGGATGAGAAGGATGCTGGGCCCAGGCCAGACGCACCCCGGGGAGAGATGGGAAGGAAGCAGCCTGACCACTGGGCCCTCTTCTTTCTTTCCACTCCCCCACCATGTTTCTTCCTTTCCCCATGACTCATGGAATTTGCAGGATTACCCGTCCCAGAAGCACCCAGGGGCAATTTGTTATTTAAAAAATACTTTCAGTTCCATTAGGTGATGGGGACAGATTCTGGGGCAGGCTGTGGGGAATGGGGATATTTGGCCATTTCTTCCTGAAAATAGTTACTGAGCACCTACATACTCTGGACCCTGGTGGGGCAAGATGCAGGTTCTTCATGCCCTTTTGGTCTTTAGACATCAGTGCTATGTCTGGTTTCCTCTTAAACTCCTCAAGGGCGATACTTAACATAGTGACTAATGATTGTCCTTCCAAGTTCATATGTCTTTTCTCAATAAGTAAAGCATTAAGGGCTCCATGCCTGAAGTTCAGTGGCTAGGGTACCAGCCACATACACCAGAGCTGGCAGGTTCGTATCCAGCCAGGGCCTGCCAAACAATGACAACCACAACCAACAAATAGCCGGGCATCGTGGTGGGTGCCTGTAGTCCCAGTTACTTGGGAGGCTGAGGCAAGAGAATCGCTTAAGCCCAGGAGTTGGAGGTTGCTGTGAGCTGTGATGCCACAGCACTCTACAGAGGTGACAGCTTGAGATTCTATCTCAAAAAGAAAAAAAAATAGGAAACGCATTAAGGTATTAAGAATCTTCCTGGATCAAATTACATTACAAGGGCCCCAAACTAGGCTGACAGTGGCTCTTCCTGAGTCACGTGCATTTGGCTCCAGACGTCACTTTTCAGATCTCTCCTGAGTTCCACACACATATCTCGGTTTGTTAATCAGCTCTACTTGGATGTCCCAAGACACCTCAAATTCGTTGTATTCAAAGTCAAACTTTCTATCTTTCTTGCAAATCTGCTCCTCCTTTTCTCGTGTGCCTGTCACTGAATAGCTTCACGGCCTATCTTTTACCTAAGCCAGCAACCTGGGCATCAGTCTTCGAGATTCTTCTTTCCCAATCACTCAAACTGATCTCCAACTCCTGAGTCTTCTACCACATACCGAAGAACAAAGTTCTGTCATGTGTTTGGATTAGAACTGGTCAAAGACATGCTTTAATTTCAAGCTCTTTGCAAGGAAAAAACTAGACTGAGCAGCTGGGTGCTCTCTGTCTAACATAACACACTGAACAACAAATTAGTCAATTCAATTGCTGAGTTCACTTACAACGTGTGCAAGTAAACTCACTTTCCCTTCGCAAACACATTTATGACTTAGACAAACAGTTTCTCAAAAGAATGTATTTTCTGTCCTCCGAAGTTAGTCACAAGCCTTTAAAAGTTATGTTTCTGAAAGATTAAATAAAATTTTAGAAATAGTTGTATATCTTGGCAAACTCCTTGCTTATGCTCATCATACAAAGGAACTAGAATTGTAATTCATGATTTATAATACGTACATTTTCATCTTACTTGAGACCTTTGCCTCACCTGAATTTTTTCCATTATATCCAATTGTAAATATTCCATGAACTTGTTTGCCTTCTTTCACTGAGGTGCTATTAATAGCACTTAATTTCTTAAAGTACTTATAGCAATAGTAAGATTTCTTCACTTTCCGGGATTCTCATCAAATATCATGATGACCTAAGTCTTCTATTTTAACCGAGGTTAGTAAAGTTTGAGACTTACACTCTTCCATTGCCTGTTCCTAAAATTCTCTCCTATCTGTTCTTTTTCTCATGATTTCCACAGTCACTGCCATAGTTTAGTATAATTTGCCTGGGAGACTGACCACCAATCCCTAACAAGCACACCCCTTCCAGCCTTGCTACCTTTCCAGCCATTCCTCAGCCTAAATGATGTTTCCAAAATGTGCAAATAGGCTTTCGTCACTCTTCTGCTTTAAACTATTTATGGATTTCCTTTTGCTCATGTATGAACTAGAAACTATTTAGAGTGGTATAACAGGCCTTGAAGATTCTGGCCTCTAAGTGAATGGAGTCACATAGTCCTAACTATTTCTGACATGCTTAAATCAGGCACGTGCGAATTTGGACCATTCCTGCCATCCCTCTGGCCACTAAACTGATACCCAACCAGGAAATCACTTCCCCTGCATCTCTATCTACTGGTTGTTATGACTTTTTATTAAAAATTTGAAATACAAAAAAATTTGGAGAATAGGAGAATGACTGCCCACATACCCACCATGTAGATTCAAAAAGTGCTAATGTTATGCCATCTTTTCTTTATATACCTATACTTTTCTTGTTTGTTTGCTGAGCCATTTGAAAGAAAGCTGTAGATGTCATGGCTTTTTACCCAGAAATACCTTAGCATTCATTTTTAAAGAATCCAGGTGTTCTCCTGTACAACCACAGTATGCTAGTGCCTCTAAGAAAATAATAAGTGCCTAACATCATCTAATATCCAGTCCACATCAAAGTTTTCCCAGTTGTCCCCCCAGTATCTTTTAATAGAAGTTTATTGAAATATAACTCACATCCCAAAACTGTTGTAACTGTTTCTCAAAAATTAGTAGCAAATTAGGAAAGAGAATTCTGGGAAGATAGTAGAGCAGGGAGTACTAGTAATTCATCTCCACACCTAGCAGGATCAGTCTGATGTAACTATTTTGGAACTCTGGAGTCTATTCCAAAGCTTGCAACTTCAGTGGGAAGGCTTGGGTGGTAAATTATGACTAATTTTGGCTCTTAGTATGAACACCCATCCCCCCACCCCTGGTTTGTTGCAGGTAACCCTGCACATGTTCCAGGAGCAGCTTGCACATGGCTTGTGGAAGCCAGAGAGGGCAACAAGGACTTGTCCTCCAAACATCAAGGAACTGTGCAGGAACTGCTGCTTATTAAGGTGCAGACATGGGGGAGGGAAGCCTTTTTGCAACCCTACTGCTATTGTTGCAAGCCCTGCCTCCTCTGACTAAAGCAACTTCCTGGGAATTTACCACAAGACAGTACCTTTCTCTGCCTCCTTCATTTTTCTTTTCTTTTCTCCTTTTTGGAAGCTGGACTATTAAGGACTGAAATATTCAAAAGCAAACACATTTATGAGGAATTTAGGAAATCACCATGCATGTTCGGGGAAAGGCACAGGCTCAGAAAAGAACTACATAAACTTAGGTCTATATGTCAGGCTGGTCCCTGGCACAAAGACACCCTACAACAATTAAAAACAAAATAAATAAAATCATAGCAAACCCAGGCAAAGGAAGAGATTCGAATCTCCAGAGTTACCACATTATTCAATTCAAAAGTCCACTTTTCAAGAACAACAAAAAAATCACCAGGCATACAAAACAACAATAACAACAACAACAACAAAAACTGTCCCTAAGAAAGACTAAAAGGTGAACTTACGAGGCAAAGACTTCTTGAAACAACTATTGTAAAGATACTCAGAGATAAAAAGAAAAAAAAAGTGGATATAGTAAAAACGAATGTATGAACAAAATGGAAATACCAATAAAAAGTTAGAAAAAGGAACTAAAAGAAACTAGAGCTAAAAAGTGCTAAAAAGTACGATAACTGAATTGAAAAATTCACTAGAAAGATTCAAAAGTATATTTGAACAAGCAGAAGAAAAAAATCAGTGAACTTGAAGATAGGACTATTGAAACTATCATTTGATGAACAAAAATTTTTAAAAAGACATTAAAAGAAAGTGGACCAAGCCTAAGGGACACGTGGAACACCATCAAGTGAGCCAATTTATGCATGTGGAAGGCTCAGAAAAAGACAGAAAGAAGGGAAGATAGATAATTTTTAAAAATGGCTTAAAAATTCCCAAATTTGATGAAATGCACGAAGATAAACACCCAAGAAGCTCACTGAACTCCAAGCAGGATAAACTCAAAGAGATTCCTACCAAGGTACATTATAATCAAATGTTGAAAGCCAGATATACAGATATAGACAATCTTGAAAGCAGCAAGAAAGAAGTCACATACAAGGGATCTCCATTAAGATTATTAACAGTTTCTTATCAGAAACATTGGCAGCCAGAAGGCAGTGGGTTAATATATTCCAAGTGCTTAAAGGGGAGAAAATAACCTGTCAACCAAGAATCCTATGCCTGGGAAAACTGTCTTTTGAAAATAAGGGAGAGGCCAGGAATGGTGATGCTTACCTGCAGTCCCAGCTACTTGGGAGGCTGAGGTGGGAGGATGAGCCTGAGAGTCTGAGACCAGCCTGAGCAAAATAACAAGACCCTGTCTCAGAAAATAAGGGGGAGAAATTAAGACATCCCCAGATATACAAAAACTGAAAGCATTCATTACCACTATGCTTTTCTCTGCAAGAAATACTAAAAGGAGTCCTTCTGGTTAAAATGAAAGGACACTAGATAATAACTCAAAACTGTAGGAGGAAATAAAGATCTCTGGTAAAGGTACATACCTGGATAATTTGAAAAGCTGGTTTTATTATAAACTTACTTTATAACTCCATTTTTTTGGTTTTTGATTTAAGAGATTAATACATTGGAAATAGTTATTAGTTTATTTTTTTAGACAGACAATGTATGGAGATATAATTTTATGACATCCATAATTGAAAGGTGTGTGAAGGAGCTATATAGAATTGGAGAGGTGAGATTTTTAATGTCACTGATATTAGAAAAATATCAGTGAAATTCAAATTAGAGTGTTATAATAACTTTAAGGTGTTAAATGTAATCCCCATGGTAATCACAAAACGTAGCTACAGGATAAACTCAAAAGGAAATGAGAAGGAAATTACAATGTTTCATGATAAAAAAAAATCAACTGAACATAAAAGAAGAAAGAAATGCAGGAAATGAGAGGAGAAAAACTATAAGACACATAAAACACAAATAGCAAAATGACAGAAATAAGTCCTTCCTTAACAGTAATTATATTAATTGTAAATGAATTAAAACTCTTTAATCAAAAGACAGAGATTGACATAACGGATTAAGAAAAAACATAATCCCACTAAATGCTGCCCATGAAAGACTCACTTTAGATCCAAAGACATAATAGGTTCAAAGTGAAAGGTTGGAAGAAAGTATTACCTGCAAATAGCAACAAAAAGTGTGTAGGAATAGCTATTCTAATATTAGATATAGCAGACTTCAAAGCAAAAAAGGTTACTATAGATGAGGACGGATAGTATATATTAATAAAATGTTCGATACAGCAAGAAGACAAACATTTACACATCTAATATCAGACTCTAAACTACTTGAAGAAATTCTGATACACGCTGCAACATGGATGAAACTTGAAGACATGCTAGGTAAAATGAGCCAGTTACACAAAGACAAATATCATATGAGTCTACTCATACAAGGTATTTAGAGTAGTCAACTTCATAGAAACAGAAAATACAGTGATGGTTTCTGGGGTGGGGGCAAGAGATTTAGTTTTACTAGGTACAGAGTTGCAGTTTCATGAGATGAAAGGTTCTGTGGATGGATAGTAGTAATGATTGCAAAACATGAATATACTTAATGCCACTGGGTGTACACCTAAAAATGGTTAAAATGGCTAATTTCATGTCATGTATATTTTAACATAATTTTTCAAAAATTATTTTAAAAATTATTTTTAACCAATCAACTCATTGCATTTGGTTATTATGTTGCTTTCATCTGTTTTAATCCACCATACCACCTACACACTATGTGCGTGGCATTGATTTTTAGAAGAAAACTCATGAAGGCCAGTTGTCTTTTAAATTATCTCACATCCTGCATTTTCTTGATTGTTTCTTCATGGTGTAGTTTTGCTTGTTCCTTTTTCCTGGTATCTCCTGTAAACTGGAATTTAAGTCTAAATGCTCAAATAGATTCAGGTCATAAGTACTTTCTTGGCAAGAAATACTTAATTTTTAGCTTCATAGTAGGGCTGTATACATTGGATACCTTTTCTTCCATTCTTAAAATGCTTTGCTAAGAAGAATGTGTCCCAGCTCCATCCATGTAAACATGAAAGAGGTAAAGTCATCCCGGATACTGTACCCCATGATTGCAATAATGTACACAGCTATGATTTAATAAATAAAAAAATAAAAAAAAAGAAATACTTCATTTTTGGCATTCAGTAGATTATTATCATATTAGACCCATAGAATTTGGGTTGTCTCCCTCTAATTCATTTTTTTCATAATTTTTAATTTTGAAATGATTATAGATTCATGGGAAGTTTCAAAAATAGTACTTAGAGTCTCTTGATTTTTATTCCCAGCTTTCCCCAATGGTGACTCCTCATATAACTGTAGGACAATTTCAAAACCAGGAAACTGACATTGGTATAATACTGTTAACTGCACACCTTATTTAGCTTTTTACCAGTTTCACATATAATCGTGTGTGGGTGTGTATATATTTCTATGTAATCTGATCCCATGTTCTAATACAGTTTTAATTCTTACAATATAATTTCAATTAGATTATCATGGTAAAAATAATTATATCCCCTTGTAATGGGGGAGACATCTAAACATGTGCATACATTTTATGCCTGCTCCTCTAGGGAAGGTGGAAAAATTCAAACTTGGGAGAAGATTGCTTTAGGAATGTGAGGGAAGCCAAATCTTCCCACTAGCCTCTTGATTATGAACTGTAAAGCCTTTTCTAGAATAGCAAGGTGGGTATAACAAAGAAAGAAATTTCTCTGCCAAATCATATTGTCTTTTGTGGGCAAGTATGTTGCTACAGAAACCCCTTCTTTTAGGGAAGGACTTTTTCCTTTTTCTGAGGAAAATGAAGAGTTGGGAGTCTGGATCCTGGGGTTTAGGACAGGGTGAAATGAATTTCTGCCTAAGATGGTCGGTGGTGCTAAGACAGAAGCCCACTGGAGACCTCTGTGAGATGCATGCTGATATTTTCCAGAAGTATAATTGCGGATCCTATTTTAAGTTTACCATTTCTGCCTTGTAATTCCCTTCTGCTCTCCTCAAACCCTTTAAGTATTCGTAAACACCACCACCTGGTATTTGCTATGTTGTGGAGATTAAGGGAGTTGAGTAAAGAGCCCCTTGGAGAAAAGATTAGGAAGAGGTAAGAATGGAGCACAGTTTGCATGGACACCTGGCTGAGAAGACACCACATTCAAACAGCTTGACAGTGACCAGATTAAGACTAGAACATGGGTCTTGACTCATCACCAGGTAAACCTGGGAGAGTTTTAGAGTCCTTTCTGGAGTAGGGAGATGGACTAATGGACTAATGCTGTACTTTTTAGTTACCATCAAAATGACCAACAAGGTAAATTGCTGTATCCAGTGGACTTCTTCAGTCCCTATAGTACTTTCTCTCTTGGCAGCATATGATACAATCAATCATTCTGTCCCTGACATATTCTGTATCAGTTAGGCTTTAACAAAAAAAAAAAAAGAAGCCACTCTTTATATTTTAAGCAGATGGATTTAAATATAAGAATAAGGTGTTTATTGAAATGTTGGAAGGACATGTAGCTGAATCTCCAGGAGGAGCTGGTACCTTTGGCAGTCAGGAAGCCATAGGAAGGAATCAGAACACACACTATGGCTACAATCTAGGTATTAGGAAGCTGCTACCACCACCAAGACAACTGAGCAACCATGATGCTAGGAACCAGCAGACAGACACACGCACTGATGGAGAAAAGCCCTGCCACCCCAACATTGTACTTGGCAACAGAAAACAGACCAAAACAGTGGGATTATAGTCTCTGACTCAGTCCTAACTTCCGAACCTAGAAGGGTACATGTTGTTGGTGGAATCTAATTTGCATCCAAGCCTGAAGTTGCAAGGGAATCTGGGAAAAGTAGACTTGAGCTGTCCAAGAAGACAAAATCGGCATCATAGAAAGTAGAAGTGGGTGTTAAGTGCCCACTGACTATACCCAACACATGTTTACCCTGTTTTCTATCACAGCACAGTATTTAGGTTTTCGTCCTAACCCTGTGATGCCTCCTCCTCTGCCTGTTCCTTATATGAAGCTGTTACTCAGGACCCAGACTTATACCTTTCTCATTCCACGTTCTCTCTCTGGGCAGTTTCATGCACTCAGTATGTAAGGATTCCAAAATCATCATTGCTAGCCAGCCTGTTACCCACATGGTACCCAGGCCTCCACTCTCTGTGGATCTCTGCCTAAGTGTGTCATAGGCTTCTCGAACTGACCACATTCCAAACCAAACTGAGCATGTCCCCCTCACAAATTTGCTCATTTCCCGATTTTCCTAGTGTGACCTTATCTGTCTGGTTTCCCAAGCAAGAGATCTAGGAGTCATCCTTGACCCCTCCTTCTCCCTACCTCCCATATCTAGTTAATCTTGAGAATTGCACATATTATTAAATAAATATCTCTCCTATCCCAACCTGAACTCCTGAAAAGCTATCACAAGTAATTTCCTTCCCTTCAACACATCCTTCACAATATATTGAAAAAACATTATCAAACGCATACATCAGATCTCTCAAAACCCCTGTGGCCTTCCATACCCTTAGCCCAGAGTGCAGAGCCATTAATGTGGCTTCCAGGGCTAACATTCAGCTTGTTTTTACCTATATGGTTAGTTATACTGGCTATCTAAATACAGAAACTCTCTCATACTCTAGAGCTACCTCCCCGACCTCCTCACTAACTGAAGAGTTAGTGCTGAATGTGTTCTGGTTGTGCCAGTTTGTTTCCCCAAAAGTATGGCCCCTGGGGCATGATACTGGCTCCCATCAGGAGACGGCTGGCTCAGCATGTCTTGGTGCTCCCTTCTCCCAAACCAGGGGGATATTGCCTGGGGATCATTCTGGCGTTATTTAGCACACCAGCTTTCTCAAGCTCCAGGCCTTGTTCTGGCAAATTTCCCTAACCAGAGTGTTCCCAAATCCCATGGTAAGGGGGTGATGCTACTCCTGATGGGGATACCAGTGTCCCAGGGCCCTTCCGGGCTGTGACCAACTCCCACAGGCCAGTGCTCCCACAGAGTCCACCCTCCCCTGGCCACATGTGGGAACACCACCTCCATTGGACTTGGGTTGCCAGAGTATGGGATGAAAAGTGAGAGCAGGTGGGTGGATGTTAATATGGTTAACAGGCACCAGGCAGGATTTCTTCAGGAATGATGGGCACTCCTGAGAAAGAGGGGCATGCATCAGGACGGTTTGGAGACCAATGTGAAATTCAGCCCTGTTGAATTCCTTCTTCACTTATTTGTGGCTTGGATAAAACCTACCTAATGGGGCGGTGCCTGTGGCTCAAGAAGTAGGGCACTGGCCCCATATACCGGAGGTGGCGTGTTCAAACCTGGCCCCGACCAAACCTGCAAAAATAAATAAATTAAAAAACAAACAAACAAACAAAAACCTACCTAATGCTCACCAGTACTGGATATTTACAATATTCATTTTATTACTAAAAGTAAGAGCTCATGGGCATAGAGTGCCAGCTCTGGTCTGTTCTAAACCTATACAAATGCAGTTGAGAACTACGGTTATCATAACCTCCCTTTTATGCATGAGAAAACTGAATTGCAGAGAGCTCGTCTGTAGCCTAAGTGAGCCAAAATACTGCGCACCCAGCTCAGTAATCACCTCCCCACTGGAGACTCTCATCTATTCTAAGGATGAGTGTAAACCAATGTAAGTGACGCCAATATGCGGTTTTCATGCTTTAGTCAATATAAAGATATTGAGTAGATAAAATTCTAAGACAGTATTATAAGGGCTAAGAAACTATTAATGCAATTGCTGTTATTTCAGCAGACGCTAAGAAAAAACTCAGCATTTTGAAAACTATTATCGAAGTTAAATGAATTCTCCTCTTACTGAGTCTATATGGAAAACTATTGGACAAGATTTATCATGACTCTGGGGCACCATTTATCTCGTGGCAGGTATATCAAACAAAAAAAGTCACATCAAGGAACAACTTGCATTATTACTTAAGTCTCTTAGTAAGAAAGACATTGAATAATATCTGTAGTGTAGCAGATTTAGAGAATAACATGGAACCCATTTTAGAATTTGGGCTTTCTGTCATTGTTTATGGATTTATATTCATGTATCAGTTTTTAAATATTTTTGTCTTGCCCCTGCCTCTCTCTCAAGCCTTCTCTCACATTTCTTCCTCTTGCTCCATGCTCTGGCAATTCTGGAGGCTTTAACTCTTCAGAGTTCTCCTTCTTCCTCGAATATTTTTCTCCCTAAAACCTCAATATTAAGGATCAGCTTAAGAATCACTTCCTCGGGGAGATCGTTCCTTCCATTTGGAATAGATCAAGTTCCCTTACTGTGTGTTGGCAGAGTCCTCTGAACGTCCCCCAGTGATTAACCCGAGCCTGTCCTTCCTGCCAGGCTATAGGCCCAAGGAGGGTAGAGGCAACCTCAGTCCCCCTGCTGTATCTCCAAGACCCAACAGATGGCCCTGAGCATACTGGCTGCCCACGGCTATTTGGTGAATGACTGTACACCTGCATGGGACCCCTCAAAGCTCTTTACATTTGCCTTCACGTTAACAGCATATACAGATATTCATTTTTAAATCAGCTGTTAACATTTAGCAGAGAGTTAAGTTCAAATGATTTTCTGAAGAGGTAAATTACAATTGAACTTTGAAGTTCTTGACTTCCAGGAATCCTTCCCTAAGGATGATTGTTGGATTGGCCAAGCAAGACCCCTCCTCATTCTGAGATTTCTCCTTATTTTCCAGGGTTTCCTCCCCACCTTCCTCTACCTGTAATTTGCTGTCATCAGAATCTCCACATTTGTGTCTGAGCAGGTCCCTCACTCACGTTGGTTTGACCTGGGCAACATTTTGGTCACTGGATCTTTGTTTGCTGTTTTTTTTTTTTTTTTTTTTGTTGTTGTTGTTGTTAAAACATGCAAATGTCGTACTTGGTTGATCTGTGGTTAAAGACTTCTTAAAAATTTCAGACCTCAGCTTCTTGGTGATCTCATGAAGTTTCCACAGACTGTGTGTCATTCATAACCTAAGGATCTGGAAGGAAACCCAACTTTTAAAACGCAGTTCCCAGTGATTTCAGCCTGAAAGGTGATTATGTCTGTTTTTCTAACATCTCAAAGTCACTGGAATGTGCATTGGCAGTATTTCTAGACCAGATTTCTGGGGAACTGGCTCACTTGTCTGAGAGACACAGTTAAGTTAAAGATGCTAAAATCTCAACAATTCTCTTGGCTACTCTACTTCAACTACACAGATGGCTGCTTTGGAGACTAGCACATACATTAGCTGAGATAAACAGGAATATATCCTGGCAGAAGAGGATCATCTAACAGATATTAGAAGCAAATCTTCTGAGAATGTCATTACGAATGTCATATATGTTATAAGTGGCGAGACCATTGGTTGAGATAGTGCAACATTCATTCATTCATTCACGGAACATGCATTTATTTATTTTTATTTAATTTTTATGTTAACATATACATGTGTTTATTAGGTTTCCACTTTTTGCCTTCACAGAATTAAAAAGGCCTAAAATTTAATAACAATAACAATGTTTAAGATAAGGACCAGAAACAAAAACCTTGTAAAGAATGAACGAAGATAAATACATTCAGAAAAGAAATTAGATGATTGCTGCATTGAAATATTAAGTACAATAATAATAATAATGCAAAGAAAGTAACATTCACGTTGTCAGATAAGAGTATGTCTATTATAGAATGCTTTGAGTCTGAGGCTGAACATTCATTTCTTGTATGGGGACTTTGGGCCATGCTCTGTGCCAATCCCGCATGAATCAGACACAGTCTCTACCCTAGAGAAGTTTATAGTCTGGTTGAGCAGACAAACAATTATAGTGCAATGAGGGAATTTGTGTGCACTTTGTATGGCACACTTTGGGGTACAGAGGAACAAGTGTCCACCCTTGCCTTGGGGGCCGGGAGGGAGGGCTTTCTAGAAGAGGCTTCATTTGAACCAAATGAAGCTTCACTTCACCAGGAAGCAGCAATTCGCTAGTCTCAGGAAAGCGTGGCAGGGGAGCCTAGAGGCAGCCGTGTGGCAGAGGCGAGGCACTAAGGAGGAAGACTGTGTTTCAGAAATATTTAGAAACTTGCTGCGGCCAGGACACGGGATCCTTGAGAGGGACACCAGGAACATTTTTGTGGGAACATGGTGACTTGGACCTCATAGGTCGCTCCTAATGATCATTACGCCTAATATCCATGAACGTATCTGGCCTCTACTTCCCTCTGGAACACCTTGTAGGGGTAATGGGTTCCATTTATATGTTTCAGGCTTTGTAAAGATGTACTTCTTTTTATTTGTCCTAAAATACTTCCTTAAATGATCACCAGCAGGGTCATTATTTCCTCTTTTTGTAATTACAGTGTTTTGGTACTCCTACCTAATCAGCAGGCATCCCATAGATAAAGAATGGATTTCAAAGGCACCATTGAAGCCCTGGCTGGGTGGCCGTGCCCACCTTGAAAGCCAAAGCCCACCCTGCTCTACTCTTCCACCTCACACCCACAGGCTGCACGTTGCCTTTTTGTAACTCCTTCCCTCTTTGATGCCCTTCCTTGATGTTAATGCTGTTCTTTTATTTGTTTTAAAAATAAAACCAGAAAATCAACTTATCAACATGCAATGAGAACTAGACCTGCCCAGTGACTCACGGCAGCAGAGCAGCACATTCTCCCCACACGGCTGGGAAGACTCCGGGCCTGGGCTGCTGGTTACAGGTGCTAGATGCTGAGTGGCCTCAGGGGCTGACAGCCTGCAGCGTCCCTTGTCACAATGAGAACACACATGTCACAACCAACGGACTGGACCATCCAGCCTGAGGCCTGCCTGGGCCTGTCTCCAGTCAGGGCTGGGACTGGCCCTTCCAAGGTGAAACTCTGGAACGTTCCCTTCTTCTGACACCCATGAGGATAAAAGTATGAGCGTAAGGGCAAACCTCTCATAGGTGGACTAAAAGATGGCTTGCAATCAACTTCTGTTGTGCTTCAGGACCCTTTGGGACTCTGTCCTAAAACGGTGTGCTCTTAGCCAGAGTTGTTCTGGAATTTTTAAAGAATTCTAGTCTTCCCACATCACAAAGTCTCAAAGCTGCAGATGTTGGAGTGGATGTGGAGAGAAGGGAACACTTTTACACTGCTGGTGGGGTTGCAAACTAAAATGGCCTCTATGGAAAGAAGTATGGTGAGTCCTCAAAGAGCTAAAAGTAGACCTTCCATTTGATCCTGCAACCCCACCACTAGGCATCTACCCAGAAGAAAAAAAAATCATTTTACCATAAGGACATTTGCTCTGGAATGTTCATTGCAGCCCAACTCATAATCGCCAAGATGGGGAATCAATCCAAGTGCCCATCACCCCACGAGTGGATTAATAAATTGTGGTATATGTATACCACAGAATACTATTTAGTCATAAAAAATGATGGAGACTTTTTATCTTTTGTATTTACCTGGAGTTGAAGAACATTCTTCTTAGTGAAGTATCACAAAAATGGAAAAGCAAGTATCCGTGTACCCAATACTAACATGAAACCAGAAGATAAACAACTGCAACCCCACATGAGAGAAAAAACACAATTAAATTCAAGTGGGGGGAGGGGGAGGAGGAAAAGAAGAGAGGGGAGGGAGGAGGGAGAGTGGTAAACTCTCACCCAATAGGCACAATGTAAGGGTATATAGCGCACCCTAGGTGAAGAGCTCAACTACAGCTTGAACTTTACCTAACAAACACCAACGATGTAACCTCATCATTTGTACCCTCGTATTAATCTGAAATTTAAAAAAGAAAATTCTATAAAGGTCTCTAATTGTTCAAGTGAAAGGAAGAGTTGCATGGCACATGCTTTAAATAAAAAACTAGAAACTATTAAGATTAGTACAGAAGGCATGTCAAAAGTCGAGATAAGACTAAAGCTAGGCCTCTTGTGCTACTTACCCAAGCTGTGAATGCAAAGGAAAAATACTTGAAGGAAATTAAAGGTTTTACTCCAGTGAACATACAAATGACAAAAAAGCAAAACAACCTTACTGCTGATATGGAGAAAGGTGTAGTGGTCTGGATGAAAGACCAAACCAGCCACTACATTCCCGTAAACCAAAGCCTAATTCAGAGACAGACACTAATTCTCTTCAATTCTCTGAAGACTGGGAGAGGTAAGGAAGCTGCAAAAAATGAAAAGTTTATAGCAGAGAGGTTGGGTTATGAGGTTTGAGGGAAGAAGCCATCTCCATAACAAGACAGTACAAGGTGAAGCAGCAAGTGCCAATGAAGCTACAGCAAATTGTCCAGAAGCTCCACCAAAGAAAATTGATGGAGGTGTCTACACTGAACAACAGGTTTTCAATGTAGACAAAATAGCCTTCTGTTGGAAGAAGATGCCATCTCAGATTTTCATAGTTAGAAGTTAGTGCCTGATTTCAGAGCTGCAGAGGACAGGTGACTCTGTTAGGGGCATATGCAGCTGGTGGCTTTAAGGTGAAGCCAGTACTCATGTGGCATTTTCTTAAGAGTCCTTAAGAATTATGCTAAATATACTCTGCCTGTGCTCTATAATTGGGAAAACAAAGCCTGGATGACAGCACATCTGGTCACAGCATCGTTTACTGAATATTTCAAGTCCAAGGTCAAGTTGAGACCTATTACCCAGAAAACGAATATATTTCTTTCAAACTATTATCGCCCATTGACAATGCTCCTAGTCATCCAAGAGCTCTGATGGATATGTGCAAGAAGATGAATGTCATTTTCACACCTGCTAACACGGTGTCCACTCTGCAGCCCATGGATCAAGGAGTAGTTTCGACTCTAAATTCATACCTATGGGGTATGGAGCCCGCTGTATGGGGGAGGACACTCTTATAACCTTGACTCAATGTCTGCAAAAAGCGAAGTGTGTAAACAAAACACGTGTACTCCCTAATATTCTGAAATAAAAACAAATAAAGTATTATTATTTAATAAATGCATTTCTAAGGAAAAAAATTTATAGTCTTAAAAAAATCCCTGGAGTAAAATGTTAGTGCTTCGTGTCTGAATTTTCTTCTGCTGGGACAACAGAATGTACCAACCCTTCTCTGGTCCCTTTCCCCTTTGTTTGTCCCTGCTTCTGGCTCACCTTACATTGGGGTTACCCTTTGGCTTACCTCACCCTTGTCCCCCTCCCTGGGTGATGTCATCTGCTCCATTGGCAGACAGGAGAATGGGGGTGGACAATGAGCACAGTTCAAGCCTGACTCCCAGTGAAGGAGAGAGGGGAGACAGAGTGAGAAGAAACATCCTAGACCACCCAGCAGTCTAGGAAAGTCCAGCAAGGCTACAGGGGTGTCCTCGAGCAAAGTTGGCCACCAGGGGAGTCCTTGCCTCCAGGAAACAGGCTATCTTAGTGGCTGTGGAAGTGTGGCCTGGACACAAGTGTGGTGATAGACTTCAGACTGCAGCTGCCCAACCCCTGGGCAATTAAGTTCCTTGATCCTGGAGGTGTCTGAGGCTCATGGGCATGGCTGCCAGACCTGGAGGACGTCATGCCTCACCCTCACTTGGCCAGCTTCTGCTTGACCTCCAGGTCTTAGTTTAGGAGAAGCCAACTCAGACCTAGGGGTTGACGAGGCTTCTCTGCTCCGACAGCACATTACCATAAGTTCCTGTCCAACTTATTATCTGACTCCTCCAGGGAATTCTGAACGCCAGGACAGCCAGGGCCGTGTCTGTCTTGTTTCTCACTGAATCCACAGCCCTGAAAGACAAATGACTAGTCACTGGTGCTGCTGAGATAGATCAACTTGTGTGACAACTTTGGCTTTAGGGTAATGTGCTTCTTCTAAAATGGATTGTTCTAGACATAAGATTCACCTTTATGGGTATTTACAATTTTCAGGCTGAGTTCTCCAAATAATTTAAAGGAACACTTAAGAGAAACATTTCAAGTTTGCAATGTTCTTGAGTCACAGGGCCATGTTCCTGAGTCACGGTGGCTATTTCTCCAACTATGTCTTGGAATGTGGAGTACACAGGAAGAGCCGTGGGGCAGTGGGTTCCAGTGGAAATCTACATTCTAGTTCTACTTTAGATACTGACAGGATCTTAAATCTTTCTCTGAAACCTATGCTCATACGCCTTTCTCCCTTGGGTTAATAAGAGCCCTAGAAGACGTATAGATGTAAACGTGTTGGCTATTTCTCAATGCCAGCCCAACCTTGGGTTGCCTTGCTATTGCTGTTGCTTCTGGACCTCAGGTTTCAGGGTGAGTGGGATAGGGGGTCAAGTGAGTGAAGGGAAGATGTGGATTGAGCCATCAAGACTCCCCATGATGTTTTGGGGAGTCTATGCCTTAGAAAACAGCACAGTAGCTTAGAGAAGAGGGGGTTGCCTGCCAGCAGACCAGAGCTGCCTGGTGAGTAAGAAGGGAAGGAGGGATACAGGGATGTATGAGCCCTGGAAGCTTATTCACATGATTGTGCACCAGGAGTAAAAATAGGACCCTAGTTGCTACTAATACTCTTCATTGGGGAAAAACGTGGGCAGCTCTGTCGTAAGAAGCAGTACTTCCTGGAAAAGCCTGTCAATCCATTTAAGATGTTCAGAACTCTGCCCCTCAAGATGTCTAAAATCCCTCAGCCAAGTTGGCCACGGCCCTAGGAAACATTACACGCTGCCGAGAACACTGCGTATTGGCAGAAGCTGCTCTCGTGCTCTGGGCATGGCCCAGTTCAACCTCAGATCACCAGGCACAACCAGTGGGGGTCCATCTCTGGTCCCAGAGCATCTCTGGAGGCACCTAGGCAGGAGCCCTTCCTGGGACCCATGCTTGGAGTGAATTCCAGTGTCAGAGCATCCAGAGACCTGGGTTCAAGGCCAAACTTCCCGAACTCAGCTCTTGAACTCTTTCCTTACCCATGACTTCTTCATCTGTAAAATAGAACTAAAGCACCCTCCCTCCTAGGTTTGCTCTGAGAATATCAGATAATACATGTTAAATATCTGGCACACAGGAAGAGTTCAATAAATGAGAATTATTATTATTATTTGAACTTGGTGGGGAGTAGAAAACAGACATGGGTTTGGACACTGTCTGATTTCAGGCAGGTTACTTAGTTTCATTGAGCCTCAGTTTCCTTATTTTCCAGTAGGAGAAAATACTACTTAATCTTCAGAGATATCATAATAATCAGAGTTAATTTAAGAAAGGTGCCTAATTATGTGACTGGTACAAAGTAGCACTCAAATTACCTACTATCATTTTTTTTTCTTTTGTGCAGTTTTTGGCCAGGCCTGGGTTTGAACCAGCCACCTCCGGCATATGGGGTCGGCACCCTACTTCTTTGAGCCACAGGCGCTGTCCCCTACTATCTTTTTTGCAGATCAAAGCAGGAATAATAATCATTGATGTTAGGCCATACAAAGGAAGTATTTGCAAGCATAAGAAGCCATTTGAATTGTTCAGTGAGCCCTGTTTCCCCAGGTTAGACTTTCTGTACGTGTTGGCAGCCAGGGCTGAGGCTGAGGACTGGCCCAGCACCTGGAAGGGTCAGCCCCTCTCCGTCCCCTCCTCTTTTACAGGGCCCTCCCTCATCTGTTCATTTTCTAAGGAGATATTTTCTTCTCCAGCCTCAAGTCCCCTGAGGAGAGCTGAAGCAATAGGTCACTATTATTTAAACTGCCGCAGAATTTTCAGACCATGAGACTGTCTCTCCCCACTCTGGACTGGCCCATCCCCAAGAAGAAAGAAAGCCAGGAGGTGGAGGAGGTTATAAAACCATTTTATATCCATCCTGTTTTTAATTGATTTCACAGCAGGGGAAGAAAACTCAGAACCTTTCTCACATAACCTTTCCATGCGGGAGTTCTCTTCTCGTCAGGAAACCCATCTGGGAAGAGCCAGCATGAGTCTGAGTGTCTCTGTTCTTGCCCACAGTCTGTGAACACTGTTCCTGTCGGTGCCCACCATGACGGCTGCTCGTCTGGGTCCCCTGAGCACCCTGTTTACATAGCAGCCTGCAGGCAGGGCTGGCCTTGCCTCTGTTCTAGGCTGGCCCGGTCCACAAGTGGCCTGCGCCTCTTTTGTCTGAAGGATAGCCCACGTGTCAGGCGGGCCTCTGGTGCCTTAGGTCTCGACACCATGGGCTCAAACCCGCAGCCCAAAAGCCTCCAGAGACTTTTGTGGTGGGGCCAGGAGTGGCTAACATTGTATAGGTCGCTCCAATGTTCTGCATCTTGGGACAGGAACTTGGCCCTCCAAATGGTGCGAGGAGTCTTTTTTTGCGAGAACGTGATGGCTGTGAAGAGTGGCCACAGAACGCACTGCCCAGAAAACAACGAAAACGTGCCTGTTTGACACTTGCGTTCTCAGAGATGGTTCAACCATGGGCGAGGGTGGTTCCCTGTATTTGGAAAATATTTTTCAATATAAACTCTGCCTCTAGGGAGGAGAACTGGGTGACAGAGAAACAAGGGGACAGACTATCATATATCTTTGGAACCTTTGAACTTCGCACCGCTTGCACATAGAACTATTGCGTACACACATCCCACGTCCCATGAGTATTTACCTCGTCCTTAATGCTCTCTCCCCACTCCATCTACAGTGCCTTAGCCCCTGCTCTCTGCTGGACCAATGCTCCAAAGGCTGATTTCAAAAAATCGTCTTCTCCCCGCTCTAAACCCAGACAGAATTTCCAGGGAGTCTTGCTGAGGCTGGGTGTACACACAAACGGCCTCATAGTGTCACTCCGTTTCCTGAGAGGCAGCTCTGGTCTCTAGACAGTTCCTCATGGGTAAAGACTCGAGCACATAGCTGAATGATTGTAGGAGCGAGAAAGGCAAAACTAGACAGATTCTAGGAAAAAGGACACCCAGCTAAAACCGAATGCCCTTTGGAACCTGTATCATGCAGCTGGTATTAGTTCTTGCTACTCCCAGACCCAGCTGGAATTGTAGAAGTTTAAGAAGCTGCTTGTCGCTGAGCACACTGCCGGTGTCTTTTCTGTTGAATGAGAGGAGCAGCTGGGTCTGCTCTTGCTGTGCATTTCGGATCAACACCCTGACACACACGCCACTCTGTGTACAGCGTGGGCAGGGGCCTGAGACCAAGACTGAACAACTTAAAAAAATAGATTAGGCAGAAAATATCTTAGGAAGTGAACAGTCCTGTCCATACATTTCCTCTAAGTAAAAATAAAGATAACAAGTGGCATAGAAAGGCCAGGAGGCGAGGAGGTGGGACAGTGGGGCCCCGGGCACAGCAGTCCCTCATTAAGAAGACACTCTTAACGTCTTCCCTTAAATCACACGGGGAAAACACTGCTCCCTTTTGAAAACAGACCCAGAAAAGAAGAAGAGTGCCCCCTTCCTACAGCCGAGCCCCGTCCACAGTAGGCCCTGGGAGAGGCGGGCGGTCCCATTCCCCAAGACCCCAGCTCTTGAGTTTGAACAGAATGCCCTTGGGCCAGTGCTTTCCCAGTGCCCTGCTCACCTCGGGAAGTCCCAGGCCTCCCAGAAATACATCTCCTAGGGACCAAGGATCCATTCCCCTCTGCAGCTATATGCCCGAAACCCAGCCTGCCTCACCCTCCACTACCAGTTCCCCAGCCCCTTCTCTCTAGGTCCCGGGGCGCCCCCTTCCAACCCACACCTGGATAACTGCGTCAGCTGCCTAACATAAAGGCTTGTTTTTGTGAACATTTAGATCCCACCTGCTTGGGATCAGCACATCTGGCCTGCCACCCAGGTCTCCCCCTACCATGTCTGGGCCTCCTGAGAGATGCGGCCCAGTGGCACTTGTCACCCTCACCTGCCGCTGGGGTTCCACCGCCACACTCCCCGCCTCCCCGTTCACCGCAGCTGTCTCCTAACTCATTTCTCCAGGACGTGCCTTTCCCACAGACAGATTCACTGCAAGTGGGGACGTGACCCCCAGCCCCAACCCCTCATTGATTCCTGGAAACTTAACTCCCTGCCCAGAGTGCTTCCCGAGTGCCTGGGGGATACCTGAAGTGGCTCCCTGGGTTCCTCTTGGAGGCTCTAAAGCCTCACCCTCAGAGCCCTGTCTAGCTCCTCGCAAGCTGCCCACCTCAACAAGAATCTTTCAAACAGATCATGCCAGCACTGGCTCTGGATCCCCAACCCTCCACCCCAGAGAGCCCTAGGCCTTGTCCCTTCCTCTGGCCTCAGGCCTATGTGTGCTGCCCAGCACAACTGGCCTTGGGAACTTCCATCTCTTCCAGGAGAAACCCCTCTTCAATTCACCAGGGCCCAGTAAGACAAAGGCACTACTCAACCCGACATTTCCCGCATTATACTAATTTCTACATTATTTAAGGTGTAAACGCCTCCAAAGATCAGCACAACCTAATCCTCAGAACCTGTGAATACATTAGGCTACATGGCAGGGGAATTAAAGTTTCCCATGGAATTAATCTTGCTCATCAGCTGACCTTGAGATGGGGGTATACCCTGGACTACCTGGATGGCCCAATGTGATCACAAGGGTCCTTAAAAGTGGAAGGGGAAGCAGGGCCAGAGAGATGTCCTGCTGCTGGCCTTGAAAGTGTGTGTGTCTGGGGCAGAGCCAAAGAATGTGGGCAGCCTTGGGAAGGGCAGGAAAGCCTTACAGCAGGCATCCTCAAACTTTTTAACAGAGGGCCAATTCACTGTCCCTCAGACCGTTGGAGGGCCAGACTATAGTTTAAAAAAAAAACTATGAACAAATTCCTATGCATACTGCACATATCTTATTTTGAAGTAAAAAACAAAACGGGAACAAATACAATTCACACCAATGCATGTGGCCCACGGGCCATAGTTTGAGGACCCCTGCCTTCCAGTCTCCAGAAAGGAACAGGCAGCACTGTCAACACCTCGACTGTAACCCTGAGAGAAGCACCTCGGCTTCTGACCTGCAGGACTGTGCAAGGACACACTTGTGGTATTCTAAGCTGTGAGATACTTTGTTGCAGCAGCAAATGGGAACCTAATACATGGGAATAGCAATAATTCAGTCTAAGTACTTACTTCAGAAAACGTCTAACTCTTCCCCAGTTAACATCTCACTCTGCAGCTTCCACACACAGGTTTATGACGTCTTCACCATTTATTCCAAGACCAAGCTGCTTTACTTTGTTGCAACTAGAGAGTTTATCCTGGTGGCTTCCTTGAAAATAATGAAATCTGTGCCAAAATTAATTACAGTGCCCACGTCCCAAAACCCAAATGACAATTGTCTTTGCCAGCAATCCCCAAATTGCAGTTCTCTGATAAAATAAGGCAAAGGTTCATCCTCTCTAGAGATCCCAGTACATAAGCCACAGATATTTCTCCAAGCCTTTTTCCTGCATTCCCATTGCCACTGTTGAGGTTGAGGCGTATCTCTTGCTTGAATATCTGCAACAGCCTTGTCCCAATGCCATTCTATTTCTCAACACTAAAGTTAGAAGGATTGTTCTGGAATATGATCACCCTTCTCTGGTTTCTAAATTGATATTTACATCCCATTATTCTTAAGAGAAAGTACAAAACCCTGGCCTCATTTCTTGTACATGGAGAACTAGCATCAGGGTGGTTCTATCAGGTGAGTAGCTGCTGGGCACTTAAGTGTTGAGTTGTGGAATAGACTGTGCAAAGCAGATCTCCATTTTTGTGGAACTGGAGCCTGTAGGGTATAGCTGTGGCTGTTATGGGTTGAATTGTATCATCCCCAAATTCCTATGTTGAAGTCTTAATTTTCAGTATCTTAGAATATGACCTTATTGGGAAATAGGATAGTTGCAGATGTGATTAGTTAAGATGCAGTCACACTGGAGTAGGGTGTACCCATGGTCTAATATTACTGGTGTCATTATAAAAAGGGAATGCTTGGATGTAGAAATGTATACAGGAGCACATCCCATGAAGATTAGAGCTCTGCTGCCATAAGAAAGGAACTACCAGGGTTGGGGAAGAGCCTTGGAGCAAATCTCTTCCTAGAGCCTTGGAGGCAGCATGCCCATGCCAACACCTTGATCTTGAACTTTTGGACTGCAGAACTGTAAGATGGTACATTTTTGTGGTTCTAAGTTGCCTAGTCACTGATGCTTTGTTTCAGCAGCCCCAAGAAAGTAATGCAGCCCCTCCCCCCAGTTTCTCATCAACTTCAGATTTCCCCAGGAAGTTCTGTGTTTGGAAAGGTGTATACCAAAGTAGGGCTAAGTGAGAGTATGGAAGCTTGCATTTTTAGAGGTCAAAATATTATTAAAATAAAAAATGAGCGTCCCTGCCCTTTACACAACATCACACTGCTTCTCAACTTTATGAAAACCAGTTGCTAAGAAGAATTTGTCATAGGAGACGGATTTAGTCAGTTTGCCCACACGGGTTGGTTTTGTTCTCCTCTTTAGAGATAATGTGAAGGACTCAGTAACAACTCAATAAACGCAAAACATTGAACTTTCCAGTGAGAACGAAGCATGGCTTTAATCTTTTTACTTTGTTCCTGTTTCTTACTGCCGCACAGTTGACCCGGATCATCATGTTCTTTTAATTAAAACCTAAGTGGTCTTGATTCCTGAGTCCCAGTTAATAAGAGGTAAAGCCAGCTTGGCATGTCTGCGTTCTGAAAACTGCCCTGAGCAACATGTGTGTGAGAAAAGGCTTTGCCAGGGAACAGCAAACCCAAACAGCCAATCACCCCTTCCTAACCAGGCCCATCCACAGGCAAGTCCCCACCACCTCCTGGGAGGGAGTAGAGGAAGTAGGCACAAAGGCCCCACCTTGGATGGGGGAGGCTGAAATGAAGGGCCAGGAAACAACGCTTCAAGGTGATCTGTAGGCCAAGCAATGCCCAGACGTGAAGCTGATGGGGCAAAGGTCTGGCTTGGGGGAAAGAAGGAAGAATGGGAGAGAGGAAGACAGACAGGAGTGAGGAAGAGACCACAAAGAAAGGTGGAGGGAAGGACAGCCATCCGCTGAGAGATCGTCTGCAGGAGCCTCGGTCCAGGCCTTGCCAACCTGGCCATCCATGGCTGAGCTTATGCCCCAGGCAAGGCTGGCTTTCCATGCAGAAGGATTAGACAGTGCCATGTAGGGGTTTCGGTCAAGGCCAATCCACACCCCAAATGACAAGCCTAACATTTGCCTCAACTTTCTTTAATATTTATTCCTATGGACGCAAATAGTTACACCCCAGACTTGAATGTTTGCGTGTTGCAGGCACACTGTTCTAAGTGCTGTGTGCATGCATTAACTGATTTAATCCCCAGTAGTTTTTAGGTGCCCTTATTACCATTATCTCCATAGTTCAGATGAGGAAACTGAGGCACAAAATGAAGTAATTCGTCATAAAGCTGTTAAGTGGTAAAGCCAGAATTTGAACCCAGTCTGGTTGGCTCCAGAGTCTACATTTTTTCCCATTGCAGTACACTAATTCCCGAAAGGAAATTAGTACGTCAGGAAATTTACCACCACAGCTTTCTAAGCCATGTGTTGCTCCCTAATTGGGGCTTTTAGGCTGGGAGATTGTTTTGAAGATAATTAATGAGAAACATTTGCAACGTTGGCCTCTGTGCTTCTCCCTGTCGTCCTCCAACTGGGTTCACTAACAATTACGGTTTGCACTCGTGTGCCTACCCACACACACTACTGAGGTGTGACTGTAAATCAGTAAGTCTGATTCTACAAACCGTAAAACTCAGCCTCATTACTTTATAACACAGTGTGTAAAGGAGGTCATCAACTGGGAAAGCTGTTCCATCAATTACCGTAACCTAATTTGGGGAAGCTGAATTACAGCATTGGATGGTAGAAAACCTAGTCTGTTTCCATTTGAGTTTACTGATACTTTTCCCTCAGTAAATATACTATGTAAGCTTCTAAGAATTAGTGCAATTACATAATAGTATTAGTAACAATAACAACTGTCATGAAAATAGCCCTCTCTTGGGCAACTATTGTGTGTTAGAGTAGATTTCTAGATCTGGAAATGACCTGTTTGGTTTTACAGTTGAGGACACTGAGACTGAGAAGGAATAAGAATTAAAATGATTTACCCAAAGTCATATAACTAGGGCGATGGTTTTCAATCCTAACTGTATGTTAAAATCACCTAAGTTTCTAAATTTGCAGGTGCCTGAGACCCACTCCAAAACTGCTGAGTCAGGACCTCGGGCAGATGGGGTCTGGAGGCATCTCAGGTTGGTTAGCAAGAAGCAGCAGTAGCCAAGAGTCCTGACCCCACAATGTCCTGACTCCAGGACAGTGCTCTCTCCCCCACCTTCTGTGGCCACTTGCTTTTCTTCATTATTTCCAGGACATGGAAAAGAAAAAGACAGACACACCGTCATCTCTATCTGCAAAATGTTTCACAAAAATGCACTGCCCCTATCTCTATTTCAGGTACTTAACTGTGGTGCACTAAAATTATCCCCTGACTCTTTGCCAGAGAGAGCGATGTCTTACAAGGAAGAGACCTCACTTCATTCACTTTTATATGCCAGATAACAAGCTCAATTCTTGGCACGAAATAAATACTCAATAAATGTGTTATGTAAAAGAGTAGAAGGGAGGATATGGGGAAAACTGCTGAGTGAATGAATGAATAGGAACAATTAGAATCTTTTACTTGTTGGGGGCCCAAGAAATTCTGAAGTGACATATTCCTATGTGTGACAGGAAAGGAATGTGCTTTACTTAGTGAAATAAGTATTACTTAAAAGACCATCAGGAAATCCTGGTCAATTGAACTGATGTGAGAAGTTTCCCATTATGCTGAAAACCCATGTATATTCTGGGTAAAATATAACAACAAGAAAATGTTACTGTTGCTTTGTTGTCATTATGATTTCACAGCCAAACTCAAAGCTAAACCAGGAAACTTCCTGGGTCCTAAGGAAGAAGCAGGAAATCCCGCCCATAGATTTGAGCAAGCAATAGAAACAAATGGCCCATAGCGATATCAGAAGTAGGTGCTGGCATAGAAGATGGGTTTTAAGACCCCTAGGAACAGAGACTAGGCCTCAGGCCTGTAGATGATAAGAAGCAGAGCTGATCTCTGTGAACAAAGCTAAAAGCCAGAAAGTGCTGTTCTTTCCATGAAATAAGGACTAGAAAAACTCTGCCCACAGGTCTAAGGATGCAGCAGGAACTTGACCATCTGCCCAACTTTGTGGGTGGTGAAAGAGTAGACCTCCAGAAGTCAAATTTCCAGAATTGTACCATGTGTGGGTGTTAGTAAAATTACTCTTAACCATAACTAAAGGAAGTTATAGTCAAAAAATAAACATAAAAATTATCTAAGAATGAGCACAACAGGGCAAATGTGAACCAAGTGATACAGAATGAGCCTCGCAATACAGGCTCATGGGAATCAGCAGGAAACTATTCCCACTGAAGATGAGCTCATGGTAAAATATGTCTAATTACATGAAGAAAGGAGCTATCTTGAAATATAGTTGAAATAGTTGAGCAAATTTATGCTCCATAAACTACCGATAATGGAACAATGCAAAAATAATTTTAAACAATTATGTTTAAAATATTCAAAAAGAGAGAAAAAATAAAAGACAAAGCAATATCGGGACATTATGAATAAGAACATACAAATTTAAGAAAATGCCATTTTTGATATTATTATAAAATAATAATAAGCACCTGAAAAATATAATAAGCAATGAATGGAAAATAGTAATAGAAACACAGTAAGGTGGTTGAGACTAGATTAACATAGAGAAATCAATAGCCTTCCTATGTAAAAGCAATAACCTCTTAGAACATATAATAACAAGTATACCTTATTTGTAATAGCCACAATAACAAAAATATAAAGTATCTAAAAATAAATGTATTAAGAAATATTTAAGATCTATAAAAAGAAAACTTTAAAATGCTACTGAGTGATGCGAAAGAAGACTTGAAAAAAACGTAAAAACAAATCCTAACTATGCATAGAAAGCTGTGATAGAAAAATGTTAATTATCCCTAAGCTGACCTATAAATATAATTTTTAAAATATCAACAGAGTTTTCTTTTAATTAGTACATAACTTTAAATTTCATAAGGGACAATAAATATGCAAGAATAGACAGAAAAGAAAGGAAAAGAGGGGAGGAGAGAGAGGGATTGGCATGCTCCCACCTAATGTAGGGGTATATGTCGCACCTCCTGGGTGTGTGAGACACAACTACAACAGGGACCTAACCTAACAAACACACACATTATAACCTAATCATTAGTACCCTCATACTAATCTGAAATAAAAGAAGAACAAACAGAAAAGAGAAAGTATTAAGGGATAACTATCCCTACCAGATATTAGATGTATTAGGCCAGCAGTTCTCAACTTGTGGGTCATGACCCCTTTGGGTTGCCTAAATACATCCTGCATATCAGATATTTACATTACAATTCATAACAGTAGCAAAATTACAGTTATGAAGTAGCAACAAAAATAATTTTATGGTTGGGAGTCACCACAACATGAGGAACTGTATTAAAGGGTCATGGCATTAGGAAGGTTGAGAACCACTATATTAGGCTATAATATTATAATAAAAATTAATATGGTTCTAGAGTACAAATATAAAAATTAACCATTGAAATGGAAAGTATGGGGATTTTGTCATGTAACAAAAAGGCTAGTCTTGCTGGAGTTGGGTGATGTCTCAGAGTAGTTTTGATTTGCATTTCTCTGATGATTAGGGATGGTGAGCATTTTTTCGTGTGTCTGTAGGCCACGCACCTGTCTTCTTTGGACAGGTTTCTCTTTGGGTCCTTTGCCCACCCTGAGATGGGATCACTTGTTCTTTTCTTGCTGATGCGTTGGGGTTCTCTGTGTATTCTGGTTGTCGGACCTTTGTTGGAGGCATAACTTGCAGATATTTTCTCCCATTCTGAGGGCTGTCTGCTTGGTATACTTGCTGTGTTCTTGGCTGTACAGAAGCTTTTTGGTTTGATCAGGTCCCAGTAGTGTATTTTTGATACTGCTTCAATTGCCTGGGGAGTCCTCCTCATAAAATATTCACCCAAGCCAATTCCTTCAAGAGTTTCCCCTGCACTTTCTTCTAATGTTTTAATAGTTTCATGTCTTGAGTTTAAATCTTTAATCCAGTGAAAGTCTACCTTAGTTAATGGTGAGAGGTGTGGGTCCAGTTTTGGTCTTCTACAGGTCACCAGCCAGTTCACCCAGCACCATT
>CAUYRH010106998.1:0-22973 GCA_963574655.1 Perodicticus potto
ATCATCAGAAGAGGAAACTTCATTGATTTTTTGATCCAGAATGTCCTTGGCAGTAAAACCTTCATCAAGCAAGTGGCAGTCAAACTCTTCATTACTAATGTTGTTCATGGTTTCTTCATGTTTCTTTGAAAAACTAAGAGATGGGCTCGGTGCCCATGTACACCTGAATTGGCGGGTTCGAATCCAGCCCGACCTGCCAAACAACAGTGACGGCTGCAACCAAAAAATGGCTGGGCGTTGTGGCGGGCACCTGTAGTCCCAGTTACTTGGGAGGCAGAGGCAGGAGACTTGCTGGAGCCTATGAATTGGAGGTTGCTGTGAGCTGTGATGCCACAGCACTCTCTTCAGGGTGACAGCTTGAGGCTCTGTCTCAAAAAAAAAAAAAAAGAAAGAAAGAAAAAAAGAAAAACTAAGAGACGGAATTTAAAGAAATACTTCCAGCTTCTCACAAAGGCAATTCTCCAAGAATTCTGAATCCCACTGCGTGTGTCCTCCAAACAACAGTGGAAACATTCTTAGAGCATCCAGGTGCCACAGGCCAGCCCCATGGAGAAGCCGGAAAGCTGGAGCCGCAAGAGCATTTGGCTGCCCCTGCAGCACCCTGCAACACCTGGCTCCTGCCTGCAGGAGACGCTGGCCCGAGGCAGTGCCAGAGGCCAGGGCAGCGACTTCAGGGACTGACCTCTACATTTTCAATGTCAATAGGAAATGGGTTATGGAAAAGCTGTGTGTCCTGTTCATGGATATGAAGCTCTTTAAATCTGAATTGGAACTCCTTTTGCAACTTTTCCCGTGAATCCACAAACGTTATGTTTGGGAATGCAACCAATGGTTTTTCCGCTAACAGATTTTGCTAAACAGGACAGGCAGTGGAGGCAAAAACACCTGGAGGGCCGGATAAACATCCTTGGTGGGCCGCATGTGGCCCACGGGCAGTAGTTTGAGGACCCCTGCTTGATACTTTTGTTGACCACCCTTAAAAATTATGAAGTAAATCATTTCTAAATAATACAAAGATAACAAGGAAAAAGGGAAGTATACTGAAGTTTCTCTTAGACTCAAAAGTATGCCTTGTGTTGCATTTTACCATCATGATACATTCTTTTTTCTTTTTTTGAGACAGAGCCTCAAGCTATCACCCTGGATAGAGTGCCGTGGCTTCACAGCTCACAGCAACCTCCAATTCCTGGGCTCAAGTGAGTCTCTTGCCTCCACTTCCCAAGTAGCTGGGACTACAGGTGCCCGCCACAATGTCCGGTCATTTTTTGGTTGCAGCCGTCATTGTTGTTTGGAGGGCCCAGGCTGGATTTGAACCCGCCAGCTCAGGTGTCCGTGGCTGGTGCCTTAGCCTGTTGAGCCACAGGCGCTGAGCCATCATGATACATTCTTAATGAGATAATGTGAAGTAACTTTAGCACCAGGAAACTTGAGAATTTGAATAAACAGAGGAGAAAAAAATATTTAAACTGTGAATGGGAGCAAGACAATGAAACTTCTAAAGACCATTAACTAATGTGTGGTTATGATAAACAAATCAAAACTAATTGTTAAGACTGTTAAAATTAATTTTTAAGAGTGAATATGCACTTCAGAAGCCACCACCATGATCAATAGTGTCAGTTAATATGGAGTATTGCATTTTGATAGCACTCCTCTTTTATTTTTTCATTAGTAAAATTAGAATAATTAAAGGAATGAAAGATAACTAAATGACTTACTGTAGAAAAACAATAAGCATGAATAATTTTGCCAAAGTATCATTGAACAATCATGTGAATATAAATCATTATAAGCAGTTCATTATTATTATTTATTTTATTGCCTAATAAAATGTTGGAATAAATTGTAAGTTATTCTTGAAATGATACATGAATAGTATGTAAATAAGAATGGAAAATACTATATGTATATATATTTTTTTCAGACAATTTCACTTTGTCCCCCTTGGTAGAGTGCTATGGTATCATAGCTCACAGCAACCTTAAACTCTTAGGCTCAAACAATCCTCTTTCTCAGCTTCCCAAGTAGCTGAGACTACAGGCACCTGAAACAGTGCCTAGCTAATATTTATATTTTTAGTAAAGATAGGATCTAGCTCTTGCTCAGGCTGGCATTTTATATTTTAAAATTAAAACTCACACTTCTAGTTTTGTTTTTGTTTTTTTTTTTTTTGAGACAGAGTTTCACTTTATCACCCTTGGTAGAGTGCTGTGGTGTCTCAGCAACCTCCAACTCCTGGGCTTAGGTGATTCTCTTGCCTCACCCTCTGGAGTAGCTGGGACTGCAGGCACCTGCCACTATGCCCGGCTATTTTTTTGTTGCAGTTTGGCCAGGGCAGGGTTCGAACGTGCCACCCTCAATGTAAGGGGCCAGCGCCCTACTCAATGGGCCACATGCACAGCCCACACTTCTAGTTTTTTTTTTTTGAGACAGTGTCTCACTATGTCACCCTTGGTATTGTGCCGTAGTGTCACAACCCACAGCAACCTCAAACTCTTGGGCTTAAGCAATTCTTTTGCCTCCCTCTCAAGTAGCCGGGACTATAGGCACCCACCACAATGCCCAAGTATTTTTCAGTTGTAGTTGACATTGTTGTTTGGCAGGCAAAGCCTGGGCTCCAACCCACCACGTTTGGTGTACGTGGCTGGCACCCTAGCTGCTGAGCTACAGTCACCGAGCCACACTTCTGGTTTTTTACAGAAGAAATTAAATAGTACTGAAATTGAAGTTCACTTTTTTCTCGGAAGGCTGAGGCAAATTAATTTTACTCCTAAAAGAATAATCAAAATTGAAACTTTAAAAAATTGAATGCTATGACACAAGGCAAAAATAGGAGGCAGAGGGCAGCGCCTGTGGGTCAGCGAGTAGGGCGTTGGCCCCGTATACTGAAGGTGGTGGGTTCATACCCAGTCTCGGCAAACTGCAAAAACAAACAAACAAAAATAGCTGGGCGTTGTGGCAGGCGCCTGTAGTCCCAGCTACTTGGGAGGCTGAGGCAAGAGAATCACCTAAGCACAGGAGTTGGAGGTTGCTGTGAGCAGTGTGATGCCACAGCACTCTACTGAGGGCAATATACTGAGACTCTGTCTCTACAAAGAAAAATAAAAATAGGAGGCAGAGATTAGAATATTTAATTTTAATTAGGAGATTTCAGAAAAATCTAGGAAAGCATATAGGTAAGAGGTCTGGACAGATGTTTAGCACTTAATTAAATATTGGAATACATTCTTGGCAGAAAGAAGGCTATTTATTAAAGGAGCAGTGTCAGGTGGAATGCTTTTCTTATATACAGTGCACAGGAGAAGAGGTGAAGCCGAGCAAAGCAAAGGAAATGGCCACACACTGCCAAGGGAAAACGAAAGCAATCTGGTTGTGAATATAATCACACTATTTATAGATGGCATTGCAAAGGAAGAAAGGAGGGCTCATATCATGTCATGGAGAAAACAGAAATTAAAAGACAGTGAAGTATAATCTATTTTCTCTTATTGGAATTACAAATATTGTCAGAGGAAGTTTGTTCGTTCATTCATTCATTCATTGACCTTGTTATGTAGACACTTTTCAGAGCAGCTGGGCAGAGAGAATAACTAAAAGCTGGACTCACTGTGCTGATACAGAACGTGTCTTAGATATGTCTAGGAAGATTGTTCAATGTTGAAGGGAATAAGAAAATGATCCCTGGGTGTGTCCCAGCAGAATTTGAAAAACCATTCTAGGGAAATAATGTAAATGTGCTCAATAGTAAAAGGTTGTAGGGTCTTAATCTCATTTTAATTCTTTTTATGTGCTTAACTCTCTAATCCTATGATTTTTAAAACTAATGTGGGATGTCAGTTGAGTTGAAAAGGAACCTCATAAAGAAATATGCTCACCCATTGACTTCAAAATATTTGCCTCTTTTCCAATTCTTCTTTCTTGATTTACTGTAGAAGCTGTACACTGATGCCAATAGCTGCCTTTATTTATTTATTTATTTATTTATTTATTAATTATTATTTTTTGAGACAGAACCTCAAGCTGTCGCACTGGGTAGAGTGCCGTGGCATCACAGCACACAACAACCTCCAACTCTTGGGCTCAAGAGATTCTCCTGTCTCTACCTCCCAAGTAGCTGGGACTACTGGTGCCCACCATAACAACTGGCTATTTTTTGGTTGCAGCCGTCATCGTTGTTTGGCGGGCCCAGGCTGGATTCAAACCTGCCAGCTCAGGTGTATGTGGCTGGTGCCTTAGCCACTTGAGCCACAGGAGCCGAGCCAGCTGTCTTTATTTATAGGTGTGATGGGTTGTTTGCCTTTGTGGGTTTTTGCATCATCTTACCACTTTCTTCTTCATTCTTGGTTGCTGTAGCATGTAGCAGACATGGACAATCTCATCGTCTTCACAGAATTTCTCCTCCTGGATATCTCAAGCTCCCAAGAGCTCCAGGCATTGCAAGGTCTGCTGCTTTTAGTGATATACTCGGGAGCCTTGACTGGAAACCTTATAACTTGTACCGTCATTATGATGAACCAACATCTTCACTCTCCAATGTACTTTTTAATGAGCAGTTTATCCCACATAGACCTTTGCTGCATCTCAGTAAGTGTTCCCAAATTGATTGTGAATTCTCTGACAGGCAATAAGTCTATCTCACTCAAAGACTTTGCAGCTCAGATTTTCTTTTATATTTTTTTTGCATTTGTAGAGCTTGCTCTCCTTGTGGTGATGTCCTATGACCTGACCGCTATGTTATTTGCCACACTCTGCCCTATGGGTTGAACATCAACTCATGCCTGTGCACACAGGCAGCAGTTGGCTCTTGGATCAGTGGCTTGGTCTATTCCGCAATCCACACAGGCAACATGTTCAGGCTTCCCTTTACAAAGTCCAATGTGATTCATCAGTATGGCTGTGATATACCTTAAGTCATGAGAATATCATCTTCAGATGTTCAGTTTTCTGAATCTGTGATCCTTGCTGTAAGTGCTTGCCTTGTCTTGGTATGTTTTGCCTTTTTGTGTATGTCATACTGTAGTATATTTTCAACTGTGCTCAGGATGTGTTCCGTGGAAGCCCGAAATAAAGCTTTATCCACATGTACTCCACAGCTGGTGATTTTTTATTGTTTATAATATTTGGATTGATTGCTGTCTTAGGTCACATTGCAAATAAAACATCTGCAGACAGGAAAGAACTATGTTCTATGTCACGGTGCCCCTGTTCATAAACCCTATCATCTACTATCTATGGAACAGAGAGATTAACCCTGCTTTAGGTAAAATGTTCAGCAGATGTTTTGTATTTCCAAGCAAGGATTTTCTAGATTAAAATGCTAAAAAAATTTAATATTTTAAATTGTATTTGATATATGTTCCTGAATTTTATTCTATTCCATTCAATTATCAAGTGTTTGTTGTCATCATGTATTTTTGTTTTCTATGCCTCCTTAAGTCCACTTATGTGATAGTGAGCTACAAATATGTGTTAGCTCTCCTTGCTCAAAACTGTATTTATGCAATTCATCTAGGCTTCTTAAAGATACTATCATTGTGCTGTATTCAAAAAAGGTTTTAGAACCTGTTCAGAATGATTTTGAACTAAGTACAAAGAAGGACATCATAAGGAGAAGGTTGTGCCTTATGTATCTGCATATTGACAGGTGCCTGTGCACTTAAAAGAACCTCAGTGTACTGGAGGTATTTTCAACTTGAAAGGCAACATTCAATACAGTTAGAGAAGCCTACTCTTTAAATTGTTCTCTTTGCATTCACTCTTAAACAAAGATGGGCAAACTAATAAAATGATGAAGGTCTATGGATAACTTAGGGCACAATGAGGGGACAGCCCTGAGAACCCTGCCAAACCAGCTTTCCTGGGGATCATGGAATCTTGAAGAGTTACCTCACTGGACAAATGACAGACTAAACACCACTACTCTTCCACACAGAAAATGGTATTTGATATCTTCCTGAGGTTTAGATGCAAAAAATGTATATCATGCTTGATTAATCTGAAATTTCCGTGATGAAGAAAAAAGAATGAGTTGCTACACGGTGGAGTGACATACAAAAATAACTGGTATTGGATTTAATTATTTTTAATTAATATTTCTTACATAATATGACACCATTTTCTCACCAAATACGACATATGTTGCACGAATGTCTCCCTAGTGGGCAGGGATGCAGAGGAATAAGTCTTGCATTGAAATTGTTTTCTTAATAAAGGGGACCACTGCACTCTCATGGCAAGTCATACCTTTTCTTTATTTTCCACCAACTTATATACCCATTACTGCACGTATGAACCATTAATCAATAAATGACAGCATTTCTCAACATTGATCTCATTACTAGGCTCATCTGTGCCCAGTGCCTAACAGTCTACCAATTAACTGATACACATCCCACTACCTCATTTCAAAGTTACTATTTTAGCTTTTAATTAGAACTCTACTCAAAACTACTGAACTCAGGGGAAGATGGTTGTTTGAATACTTGACCTTCCACTGGACCATCTGGAGGCAGTAATTCATCTTCAGAGAACAAACCAGAGGTCACTAAGATATACAGCTGCTTGCATGCAAGTCTCTGGCCCCTTTCAGCCACCCTTTGTCTCCCAGGCAATTTATTGCTTTCGTGACCAGGTTAAAGGCTTTTATGGGGTTCCATCTCGGTCCCTCACAGTAAGTTCTAACAAAGACTTTTTATTTGCCTTTCTAGCATGGCTCAAGCAAAGGCACATATAGGCTTTCTGCCTATATCTCCCCCTTCTTTTTCTTATCATGATAATTTAAATCACTCATCATTAATGCAAAGATTGTGGCATGTCTATCATTTTCTTTCTTTGCCTGATTAACTCTTACACGTGACATATAAAATCAAACACAAAATTAACAATAAAGCAAATGGACCAATGGAACTTCCAATGAGTCCATTAATTTTGGGTGATGGATTTAACGGTTCTATTCCATCAGCAATCCCTTTTAAAATAGAGTCTCCATCCACTTTTTCCAACTTGTGCTGAAAAGTAGAATAAACCTCATTTTGTAAATTCACAATATCAGTGGTTAAATTCTCATGATTCAACAAATGCTTTCTCATTTTTTCCTCAAGGGCACTTAGTTTTGTTATACATTACAGGAGTAATACAAAAAGATGTCATATTCCAATCACATTTCAGTTTTATCTGTTTCTTTAAACTAATTAACTCATCCCCTAACATAACAACAGCTTATTCTAAATCGGATATTTCATTACAAATTTTGGTGTCAATTTGTTTTTGGGCAGTCCATAATTGCTCAGAGTTCTTATGCCAATCAGCAACAAACTTTTGAGTCTTTATATTCTGGGTTAGAGCCACACTGGCAGTTGTGGCTGTAGCAGTCACAGCAATGATCCCCAAGATGGCAGCAATCAATAGTCCAATAAAACGTTTGCTTCTTTTCAAAAATTGTCTGTCAGAAGCTGAAGAATGGACAGAGCTACAGCTTTTTGCCATGGCCTCATCAGATTGATCAGAAGCAAAATCCCAGTGTGGGGATTACAATCCTTCCAGGAACACCTTGGAAGGATTAGGGCTCAAAGAACTGTTAATACAAGTAAACATTTGACAAGTTAAACAAAATAATTCATCTGTGGCCTTGTTCCAAACAATATTCCCCTTAAGCCACACAAAGGGTAGTTTCAGACAGGCTTGACTATATCTTGTTTCTTTTACTTCAAAACTCATTGCATATTGTTGGTATTTTCTATTCAGATACAATCCTCCAGTCCAAGCTTTAATGGTTATAAAGTGGCTGCAACCTTCCACAGATGTATCTGTTTCAGATAGGCTGCAATGCCAGGTGAAGGTGGTGAAAACCCACCATTACTCCAATGCATATAATAGGGGACGGTTACACCAGCTCTATTTTTATTTAATGGATATTCATTCTTATCCAGTGGAATTTCAAAAGAAACTGGTGCCTCAGAGGGGCTTTCCAAAAAGGCAACTGGTCCCCAATCAATTACTTCACCTCCTGTATTAATAAGCATATATGAAAACTTTCCTTTACATTTAGTCCAAGGTATTCAATCACTAACTTCTTTAAATGAATGCATTACATATGGTGGTAATTCCAGATTAGAAATGATATTATTGATGTTGTACTTATCTAAAGAGTAAGTACTCAGCATAAACACTTCATTTAACATATCTGGATTTTCTGGCTGATGTTCATACAAACTGACCCAAGTTTGAATAGCCATGTTAAGACAATGTGGCTGATCTCCAAAACAAATAAGAGGGCCAGTCACACCAGTTGTATAACTAAAAATAGTGGTTCCTTCCTCCTCAGTCTTAAACAGCTTTCTAGTGTCATAGGGACTGGGGAGACAGGATGAATCATTGACATAAACAGGCACCATGTGCTCTAGCCAGCTAACACCTCTTAATAAAGGAGTGTTAGGAATATAAGTCCAATGTTTATACTTTTGTCCTTCAGAGGGCACAGATAATATTGTGCACTGCCAGAAAGAGATTAACAGCATTCATTTCTTGGTAGGTGTGATATACCAACTCCTGTGCCATTAGGCACAATTTCTTTATCTGTCCCCATGTTACCTTGTTCGCATCCTTTGTCTGGGGCAGAATTGTCTGTCTTTCTCTCCGGGGCAGTCCCAGGTGGACTTTCTCCAAGTTGGCCGTCATCTTCTCCTCAGTCATCTTTTTCATCTTTGGCTCTGTGGGGCCATGTCAAAATTTCAGATGTTTATCTGGAATCCAAAGTTTAGTATGTCCTGTAGAAATATAAGCATAGCCTCTTCCCCAATGTATAACATTTGCTGGAATCCAAGCATTGGTTGAAGTGTCCTTATAGTATACTGGCTGATTTAATGGGTGGGGGGAGTAACAGTTACCCAATGTTCATATGCTGGAATTTAGTTTTTCTCATTCATATTCAAAAATTTAAAGTAAAAAGAGCTGAAGATATTCTATTTCTAGGGGTAACATTATACTGCTCTCCGCCTCTTTTCTGTTTGAGAGGCATTTCTTTTAATGTTTGATATTGTCTTAAAATTATGGCTTGTTCTATACTGTTACCAGGTATACCCGTAATACATTTAATATTGTGTAACTTAAAAAAGGCTTGGCATTTATTAGAAATATAAGCAGACCCATTGTCTGTTTTAATAGTTAAAGGTTTACCCATAACTGAAAAAGCTTCTAATAGATGAGAAATTACAGCATCTGCTTTTTCAGATGACATTACTGAAGCTCATGAGAAATGAGAATAAGTATCTACAGAATGATAAATATACTTTAATTTTCCAAATTCTGGAAATTATGTAACATCCATTTGCCATAACTGATTAGACAACAATCCTCTAGGGTTGACTTCTTCAGGTAAATGTGGAGCTGTTAAGGATTGATAAGTAGGGCAAGAGCATACAATTGCTCATGCTGTATGCCATGAAATATCATGTCTCCTTTTTAATGCTTAAGCATTAGTATGATGTATAGTATGCTCATGTTGAAACTGATCCTATTAATTGATCAACTGCTTGGTTTCCCATAGAAATGGGTCCTGTTAAATTAGAATGAGCTTGAACATGAGTAATGTAAATGGAAAAAATTCTTTCTTTCTTTCTTTTTTTTTTTTTTTTGAGACAAAGCCTCAAGCTGTCACCCTGGATAGAGTCATGTGGCATCACAGCTCACAGCAACCTCCAGTTCCTGGGCTCAAGTGAGTCTCCTGCCTCTGCCTCCCAAGTAGCTGGGACTACAGGCACCCGCCACAACACCTGACCATTTTTAGGTTGCAGCCACCATTGTTGTTTGGCGGGCTCAGGCTAGATTCAAATCCGCCAGCTCAGGTGTATGTGGCTGGCACCTTAGCCTGTTGAACCACAGGTGCCGAGCCGAAAAATTCTATTTCTAATTAACTGTTGAAAAGATAAAAATAATAAAGGAAGTTCTTCAGCATTAGTGGGTAAAATAACTGTTTCAATATTTTGCACTGTATAAGTACTATATGAAGAATCACTGATAATATTTGAAGCCTGATTAGGGTAGTAGGTTAATAATAAAACAATAGCAAATAACTCTGCTTTTTGTACAGAAGTATATGGAGATTGTTGAACTTTATGAGAATGAGGACCTATATATCCAGATATTCCCATTTTATTAGCATCAGTATAAAATGTCTCTGCATCAAGTATTGGTTCCAATTTCACTATTTTAGGTAAAATCCAATTAGTATTCTTAAGAAATTGAATTCTTTTATCAGGAGGAAAATGATTATCTGTTATTCCAACATAATCAGATAATGTAATTTGCCATTCTGTGTTTCACATAAGCAAATTAGAAATTTGGACATTAGTTAAAGGGACAACAATTTTTTTCAGGATCTCTTCCTACTAATTGTGTTAAGCATTGCCTTCCTTTTAGGATTATAACAGCTATTTTGTATACATAAGTTCCCATCCTTTTAGATGATTTATTACATAAAAAACACACCATTCTATAAAAGCTGTTTCTTGCACAATCAATCCTGTGGGAGAATGCATTGATGGAAATACATATATGCAAAAATTATCAAATTTGGAAATTTGATTTAATTGAACATCCTGAATATGTTCTTCAATTTACTGTAAGTCTTTTTCAGCCTCAGGAGTAAGCTGTCTAGGGCTATTTAAATGAGAATTTCCTTCTAAAATAGCAAATAAATTATTGAGAGCATAAGTAGGAATTCCTAAAGTCAGTCTTATCCAATTAATATCACCTAATAACTTTTGAAAATCATTTAAAGCACAAAGAGAATCTCTTCTAATTTGAACTTTCTGAGGAATAATATTTTGAGCAGTTATGCGATAGCCCAAATAGTCCCAAGGTTCTTGAGTTTGAATTTTATCTTCTGCTAATTGAAGACCATATTCTTTAAATTTGGAACTTGCCAGTTGATATAATTCTTGTAATTTATTAGAACATGGGTGAGATAATAATATATCATCCATATAATGCAGACAAATGCTCTTTGGAAAAGCTTTTCTAAGTTATTCTAAAGGCTGATCTACAAACAATTGACACAAGGTGGGGCTATTGAGCATACTTTGAGGCAGCACCCTCCAATGGTACCGCTTTGTAGGTTTTTCATTGTTTAGAGCGGGAACAGTAAAAGCGAAATGCTCAGCATCTCTTTTGAATGAATTAAATGAATAAACAAATGAATGCTAAAAAAGCGATCTTTTAGATCAATAATAATCATTGGATAATGTTTAGGTATTAAAGTTGGGTTTGGTATTCCAGGCTGTAGTGGTCCCATTGGCAACATAATTGCATTAATTTTTCTTAAGTCAATTAATGTTCTCCATTTACCCGATTTTTTCTTTATTACGAATACAGGGGAATTCTAGGCACTCATTGTTGTTTCTATGTGACCAGCTTGTAATCGCTCATCAATTAACTGATGTAGCACTTCTAATTTTTCCAGAGGAAGGGGCCACTGCTCCACCCAAACCAATTTATCTGTTTCCATTGCAAGTAAAGGGCAAAGTACTGGGCAGTGTCCCCTAAAATAAATCCTCTGACAAAGAGGGCAATCCAAGGCCTGTTTTATCATGGCCAACTCGAGTTATTTCAGGTTTTCTAGAACTGCTGGGCTGTGTTGAATCATGGCCCATATTAAACATAATATTTTTAGCAGCTTTTAAAATTGTGGGGATGGTAAGCATTGCTCCCCATTGTTGTAACAGATCTCGTCCCCATAAAGTAATAGCAATAGATGCCATGTAGGGGCAAAAGCAAGCTGCCTGACCATCAGGTCCTTAATAGTTTAAATCACAAGTACTTTGTTCAATATTGGTCATGGTTCCAAGTCCCCCCAATGTAGCTTTTATTTTAGCCTTGAGCCAAAGCTTTGGCCACATATGAGAAGCAATTATAGAAACATCTGCTCCAGTGGCAACTAGCCCTTCAATTTGAATATCTTCTTCAAAGGTCACTTTACATTGAGGGTGAAAGTCATTTAAAAAAGCATGCCAGGCTCGGCGCCTGTGGCTCAATGGGCTAAGGCGCCAGCCATGTACACCTGAGCTGGCGGGTTCGAATCCAGCCTGGGCCTGCTAAACAACAATGATGGCTGCAACACCCCCCCAAAAATGGCCGGGCATTGTGGCGGGCACCTGTAGTCCCAGCTACTTGGGAGGCAGAGGCAAGAGACTCGCTTGAGCCCAGAAGTTGGAGGTTGCTGTGAGCTGTGATGCCACGGCACTCTCTCCAGGGTGACAGCTTGAGGCTCTGTCTCAAAAAAAATAAAAATAAAAATAAAAAAGCATGCCAAAAACGTGTTTCCCAGTATTTCCAAAACCACCCTCTCTAGTAATTGTAGCCGTTTTGCCTTTATAATATGATAAAATCAATATTTGATCCAGTGTTGTCTAGTGGACAACTGAATATCCGCAGTGGCTGAGGCCATTATTAAAATTTCACCTTTATAATTTTCATCTATAATTCCTGGATGAATATTAAGTCCTTCCATTGTAAGACTACCTCTTCCCAGTATTAGACATACAGTCCCTGAGGGTATCAGGCCATAAACTCCTGTAGGTAATTTTTTAGGAGCTTCCCCATAATTGATATTAACATCAGTTAATATGGGAAGGTCTAAAGCTGCACTTCCTTGAGTGGCATGAAATAAGTCCTGGACCTGGATTTTATGAGCCGGACTTAATTCTGGTTCATTTGGGTGTGAGCCTGTCCATTGCTCACTGGGAACTGATGGCAGGGGGAGCTTGAATTTTTTGTCTGGGGGCTCTGAGCTAGCCCCAGATCAGAATTTCCTTGATTCTGTTCTACATTGGAATTTCCTGAATTTTGAGTGGGAGGTCCATTTTTGTCTTTTATGGAACGGCATTCATTAGTCCAATGTCTGTCCTTCCCGCATTGGTGACAAATTCCAGCCAGCTTTTCATTTTTACCTTTCCAGCATTCTTTTCTGACATGACCAGTTTTACCACAATTAAAACACTTAGATTTTGGATTGTTAGCTTGCAAAGCAGAGGCCAGGGATGGGCTTGCAAATTGGCCTGAAAAGTACTAGAGCCTACTTCACAGAACACACGATCATACTGATCAAGGGTAACATTGTCCTGCTTATTAAGTTTAGCCAAGGCTTTTTTGCAATCTGTGTTCATGTTTTCAAAAGCCAATTGTAAAAGTAACATTTTGAGAGCCTCCTCTCCTTGTATAAATCTTTCAATCACCACTTGTAGGTAGGCAATAAAGTCTGTAAATGGTTCATTATTGCTTGAAAAATTTTAGTAAAAAATTGCTTGATCTCCCTCCCCTTTCTCATCTAGATATTGCCAGGCTTTAAGGCATACATGCTTAACTTGAAGAAGCAAATCATGATAATAAAGAAGTTGGCAGTCAATGCCTTCATATTAACCTTTTCCTGTTAGCTGGGTATAGGAAAAAGAAGAGTGATTTTTCTGCTCGGTTTCGATTAGCTTGTAATTTTGTCTCTTCAGCCCACCATGATTTAAATTGTATAAATTGTCCCGGACTCAAAGATGTTCAAGTCAAAGTGCTCCTGTCCACAGGAAGGAATAAATGATACCCACAATAAGAGCTTAGCACACCCATAATGTATTAAGAATTAGGGCCGTAAGCATGAACAGCATCCTTTAAAACTTTCAAAAATGATGGCAATATTGACATGTGAAATGCAGACAGTGCCATCAATATCCTCCTGTCTTAAAAGAGGGAAAGCCATGGCATTCTGTGAGCTAGTCCCTGCCTCAGAGGAGGGAACTTCAGCATCCTGAACCAAATCGAAAGTAGTATGATTAAAAGGAAAATGAACTCTAGCTATAATCCTAGGGTCTGGAGGATTTGGCCACACTAGATATAAAGTCCTGGGAAGGGGTGTGGGGGGGAGGCTGTAGGTGTTAATTGTCCATCACGGTATGGTAATTGACTGAAATGACTGCCAGGAAAGACCTCCCAGGGGTGCCATTGAGGGCAGCTTGGGATTTTTATTTGCAGAGTAGCACAAATCAATCTGAGATCCTCTTTTCTCCAAATCCTGAAACCTCTTTTCCATTTTCTGAAAACCTTCAGTATGTATTTTCCTAAGTTCACCAATTTCATCACTATCAGAATGATTTGTAACAACACGATCAGAATCACGGTCATTGTTCTCATTTTCAGAAAAATCTTTATCTGAGCAGCCTTTCTCAAAGCAATGTCTATTCTCACATTGTTCTGGCTCCTTTAAATGTTCATCATAGACATGCTAAGCACCGTTAGGTTCTGCCTCCCTACTTCCTCCTCTGCCGGCGTAGTGGGAGAGGGTTCTGGCTCTCTGCCATCAGTGTCGGAGCAAGATTGCAGTGGCTCTAAAGCTCCCAAGACTGTGATAGGCACCCCACACACTCTGCTAATAATTTCTCCTCTTTGATGTGTGCATCTGAGCACTTTTCCTACATTCTTCCACACTTTCATATTTAGCTGATTTTTCTTGTCAGCTTTAAACCAGTAGCAGTGTTTAGCCACTACCTGAATTAACTCCCTGAGAATTCTAGTTTTAACAGTTATGTCTGAAGATGTCAACATGGTTTTCAACAAAGCAACATACTGTTCTTCTAGAGACTGGGAGTTACCCATATTTTACCTTTTATTAATGCCAAGAGTCTTGAGTACCCACAGCAGACCAGAACCTGCTTGGTTTCAAAGTCCAAGGCTTACCTTAAGCGTCCACCTTGTGAGCCAGAGAGCGTTCTCGAAGAAGCTGGCTGTGCTGTCTCAGTGAAGTTCACCCTGCTGTCTGCACCAGAAATATTGTGTGAAAGTCTCCCAAATGAGCAGGGATGCAGAGGAATAAGTCCTGCCTTGAAATCGTTTTCTTAATAAAGGGGACTCCTGCATTCTCATGGCAAGTTGCACCTTTTTTTTATTTTCCACCAACTTATATACCCAATACTGCACGTATGTACCATTAATCAATAAATGACAGCATTTCTCAACATTGATCTCATGACTAGGCTCACCTGTGCCCAGTGTCTAACAGTCTACCAACTAACTGATACACATCCCACTACCTCATTTCAAAGTTACTGTTTTAGCTTTTAATTAGAACTCTACTCAAAACTACTTTACTTAAACAAAGATAAGAACTCAGGGGAAGAAGGTTGTTTGAATACCTGACATTCCACTGGACCATCTGGAGGCAGTAATTGATCTTCAGAGAAAAAAGTTGAGGTCACTAAGATATACAGCTGCTTGCATGCAAGCCTCTGCCCCCTTCAACCACCCTTTATCTCCCAGGCAATCTATTGCCTCCATGACCAGGTTAAATGCTTTTATGGAGTTCCATCTTGGTCCCTCACAGTAAGTTCTAAAAAAGACTTTTTATTTGCCTTTCCAGCATGGCTCAAGCAAAAGCACATATAGGATTTCCTCCTATAACATAAAAACTCACTCTCTCACAATGGAAACTTTTATTTTTCTCATTTTCAAAGGTTAATCAAGCCATCTTTTTCCTGACTGAAGAATATAATATACATTTGTTAGTATATTAGACTTGAGTTCCATAAGTCTGCCTTCCTACTTTAGAATTTTATCTTGGAAATTTAGGAACTTTTGCTCCTTTAACTTCAACCTGATACTAGGATAATAAACACACAAGGCTCAGAAAGCTCCACAACTGCCATTCAGGGCAGAAGCAAGCAGTGAATGATTACAAGCATCATGTCAACCAAAACTAATAATTTTTGAAAAATTCTTAATTTTGGTCATAGTGTTCCAATGCCTGAAATACATCTTAATGTTTTCAGCATTTTGATAATTGAGGACTTTATGATGTTTCTTTTTAAAATTTCTTTGTTTTCACCTGAGTAATTTGTATAGCTGTTTACTGGGAAAAGACATAATCACCCAATTTTGATTTGTTAGACAGGTGTGAGTTAGATTTCTAAATATTTTCATGTGTAAATATTTCCTTTGCTGGTTATGTACCTTTTTTTAATCTATAAATTTATATCAACATTAAATATAGCACCTCAATGTGTCAGAAGAGGAAGCAAAAAATCACCCTGTGAATTAGTAGATTGTTAAAAGCCCAGCTTTTACTGAGCAGCTCTGGTTCTACAGTCACTTGATGTCCTCTGGGTGGGTGCTAAGTAGGGCCAATACTTTATCAGATGCTGTTTCTCAAACATTGAGCAGTTATGAAGGCATAACCCTATTCTAGAACATACAAATAATGCATCATTATTTTCCTACAGAAGAGAACAGAAAACTACAGTTGTTAGGGGAACAAAGATAAGTGGAGCAAGGTAGTTTTAAAATTAAACAGAAATTTTAGCAATAACAACTTTGCCCTATTCATTATAATTAAACACCTTTCTGCCATAAATACTGCATTTACTCATGAACACCAGATCTCAGTGGCCAAACCAACAAAAATTTATTTTTTACTCATATAATATCGCCATTGTGGACTACACTTTGTCATAATCTCTTTTCTCTTTATCATTTAAGTAGAGATCATTCTATCAGTTTGTGTTCCAGAGTGAAGAGAGAGTTAACACACAGTGGACATATATCATACCTGAAAAATAAATCTGAACTGAAAATTGTGGGTTCACTACAGTATAATGTAGCCTCAGTTGACTGATAATGATGTTATATTCCCCAAGGGGTTGCAGCAGTTAATCGTCACATTGGCACTTTTTAACATTTTTCTCAACTTTCTCCTAAATAGTTTATAATGACAGGTACTTAAATATTTTCTAATCTGCTAAGTCTGTAGATATGCCTTATTCTGATTTATTTTAATGAATTTTAATTTTAATGTCACAGTTTCACTTGGTTTGTGTAATTTTTACTCTTACGGTGTCAGATGAAGAACAGAAATTCTCAACTTTAAAATAGTCAAATTTCTTAATTGTTTTCTTTGTGATTTGTATAGTTTTTCTTAAATTCATGATTCTTACCTCTACTGATATCCTTTGCTTTTTTTTTTTCTTTTTTTCTTTTTTAGAGAGAGAGTCTCACTTTGTCACCCTCAAACTCTTGGGCTCAAGTGGCCCTCTTGCCTCAGCCCCCCAAGTAGCCGGGATTACAGGTACTCACCATAATGCCCATCTATTTTTAGAGACACTATCTTGCTCTTACTCAGATGGGTCTCGAATTCCTGAGCACAAGCAATCCATCCATGTTGGCCTTCCAGAATGGCAAGATTACGGGTATGAGACACTGCATCTAGTCCCTATCCTGATCTTTTTTTTTTTTTTTTTTTTGCAGTTTTTGGCTGGGGCCAGGTTTGAACCCACCACCTCTGGCATACGAGGCTGGCGCCCTACTTCTTTGAGCCACAGGCACCACCCCCATCCTGATCTTTTAAAGATATTTTCCTTTGTTGGTATCTATAAGCACTATAATTTTTAACATTAATATTTAGTCCTTTCTTTTAATTTGTTTTATTTTTTGAGACAGAGCCTCAAGCCATCGCCCTGGGTAGAGTACTATAGCATCATAGCTCACAGCAACCTCTAGCTCCTGGGCTTAAGTGATTTTCTTGCCTTAGCCTCCCAAATAGCTGGGACTACAGGCACCTGCCACAACGCACAGCTATTTTTTGGCTGTAGTTGTCATTGTTGTTTGGCAGGTCTGGACTGCATTTGAACCCACCAGCTCTGGTGTATTTGGCTGGCACCTTAGCCACTTGAGCTACAGGTACTGAGCCATATTTAGCCCTTTAATACACATTTGTTTGTAATGTGAGGGAAGAATTGAATTTAATTTGATTCAATATCATTATGTAACTTTCAAAGCACCATTTATTGAAATGTATATTTAATTTCACTGTATAATTGCATGCTACCTCTGTCACATATTAAGTGTTCTGTTATGCATGGTTCTGTGTTTGTGCCTATTATTTTGATACATTGGCCTCTTTTCCTCTTTATATACCCATATTACAACATTTTTTTTTTTGAGACAGTCTCACTATGTCGCCCTCAGTAGACTGCAGTGGTGTCATAGCTCACAGTGTCTTCAAACTCTCAGGCTTAAGCAATTCACTTGCCTCAGCCTCCCAAGTAGCTGGGACTACAAGGCTTTACAACTTTTCAGTAAAGTAGTTTTATAACAGTTGACATATGGTAGAGCAAATCTTCATTTCTATTTTGCTTCTAATTTCCTTTATTTCTCCCTCTCCCACTTCTTCTTGATTAGCTACATGCATTTCCTTATCAGTTTTAGAGGCAATTTTCATCTTATAAAGAAACATATCCACAGAGACTTATTAGACTTTAATGAATATAAAAATCATTGGAAAAATAGATACAAGTATCTTTGTAATATTAAGTATTTTAACCCAGGGCATGGTATATGTCTCTCTTTTTTTACATTTCTTAATAGATTATGTAAGTTTATAATTTTCTTAGCAGAGGTTTCATATGCACCAAACACATACATACATACAAACACAATATTTAAATACATATGTATATGACTACATATTGTTATACTATAAGAAGTGATACTTTTGAATTAATTTAAAATTATTGTTTGCCACATAGAGATACTGATGGAAATAAAAATATGAAATTGATATATGTTAATTGACTATTTATCTATTGATTTTCCAAACCTTAGTTTTAATTCTAAAAATAACCCTGTAGATTTCTGTTAAATTTTCACATACAAAATACATTAATTTCTTTCTTTCTTTTTTTTATGGTTCCACTGTATTTACTGTAAAATACACTAATGGCAGGATAAAGGCTGGAAAAGGAGGTGGAAACATTCATTACAAGGCAACATGACAGATAGCAGGGCCCTAGCTAGACTTTATTATTTTTTTTTAGAGACAGAATTTCACTTTGTCGCCCTCAGTAGAGTGCTGTGGTATCACAGCTCACAGCAACCTCCAGCTCTTGGGCTTAGGCGATTTTCTTGCCTCAGCCTCCCAAGTAGCTGGGACTACAGGCGCCTGCCACAACATCTGGCTATTTTGTTTGTTGCAGTTTGGCTGGGGCTGAGTTCGAACCCACCACCCTCCGTATATGGGGCTGGGGTGACACCCCCTAGCTAGACTTTAAAGAACTGATTCTATTCAAGTGGGAGGAAGCCCACATAATTCAGTTTCACTTAAAAATTACCACGCCAAATTCAGGAATAAGAAGCATTTCGCTGTAGATACAATTCCATCTGTAAATGTTAACTTTAAATTTAGAGAAGAAAAACACTCATTACATTAATATCATGGGTTGGGGTTTCTTACGTAATTCCTAAATCAATCTACTCTGTTTTTGTTTTGATACAATCCACAGCTGTGGTAAGAAGACTACCACAGTCCTGATTCAGGTGTCTTTAGCTTCAGAAAGTCCATGGTCATGTACTGGCTATCATTGCTAAATCTGTTGCTGGAAGAGGCCTCAGAGCTCTAGATTTGCCAAGTAGAGTCCTCACTATTTAAGCTCTTGCTACATACAGGACATGTGTCATGCAGTTCTAACCATGCTAAAATACAACTGCTATGAAAGAAGTGATTGCAGGGTAACTGCTCGACTTCTTCTTCAACTGTATAATCTTCTTTGCATACTGGACACTCTCAACCCATATCGACTTGTTCCTGAGTTACGGTCCCTGTTGGAAGAGATGTAATCTTTTCCTTGTCAACTGGAGGAGGCCCTGTGTTTTTCAGTTGCCCTAAAAACTGGGTTACAATGGCATCAAGCCCTGTCTGACCCCAGGCATAGTCCCTAGGGTTGGAGTGCAGCATCCCGCTCCAAGAAAAGGGGTGTGGGGATCCAGGAATCACAGAATTTGCAAAGAATCCCTCAAAGATCTGTTGGATTATTTCTTCAATAGCTGGAGATGGATCAGGAAGAGTACTTCCTTGAGATCTGTATCTACCAGTCACTGGTAGCCCAGGAGGTTGACTTGGTCCCCAGAAGTCAGTGTGAGTTTGGTGACCCCTCTCATTGGTTCTATTATCTTGGTCCAGTGGATTGCTACTTAGAAATGTTTTAAAATGTTGAAAAAACATTGTGCGATCCAAATGTTCCCAGAGCTCTGCAAAATGTGTTGATGTGCTATTGTTTATCCGGCTGCTGCCACTACCACCTAAAAAGCTGAAATCATCTGTCACTTCTTCAATAAAGCCTGATTCACATCTGGGACAAATATATTCCAGTAGTTTGGGGTTGACCTTGCCTTTACAAAAGTGTCAGAAAAACTGGTGGGCTGCTACCGCCTGGGCCCGGCCTCCCAGGCCTCCGCCGTTTTTGTCCTCCGCGGCTGCTGTCTGAGAGGGCAGTCGGCCAGCTCCTCGCCAGGCCGCTCTCTTCCCGGCTGCAATCCCAGTCAGCGCTGCCACCGCCACCGCCGCATCTGTAAAAATATATTAGTTTCTAAAGGTAACCTGCAATCGTCCTCTTCAATTTTTTTTTTAACTTTGTACTTACTTAAAAAGTTGGCTAGAAGGGGTGCTGTGGGAAATCGTCAGATAGTTTCTGATCTCAAAAAAACAGCTTACTTGGATTAACTGATATATATTCACTTTGAATCTTTTAGCAGCCAGTATTCTACTTTCTGTCTGTACAGATTTGCCTATTCTGGACCACTCATATAAATAGAATAATATAATGCATTGCTCTTTTTTTTTTTTTTGACTGATTTCTTTCACTTAGCATAATTTTTTTCAGGTCTAGCTATTCTGAATCATTTATCAGTACTTTCTTTCTTATATTGGCAGATACTATGTGATTGTATGGATAGACCACATCTTGTAAGCTAGTCATTAGCTGATGAACATTAGTTGAGAAATAGCCTCCCTTTGGTTATCATGAAAAATGTTATATGAACATTCATGTGCAAGTTTTTGTGTAGACATAGATGTTTATCTCTTAATTCTTTTATATCTCTAGAATCTGAATTACTGAGTCAAATGGTAACATTTTTCCCTGCTGTTGCCCAGGGTTGGGTGTCATGGTGTCCTAGCTCACAGCAGCCTCAAACTCTTGGGCTCAAGTGATTATCTTGCCCCAAGCATCCCAAGTACTTGGGACTATAGGCACCAACCACAACTTGGATAGGTTTTTATTTATTTACTTACTTTTTATTTTTAGTAGAGTATTTACTTGCTCTTGCCCAGGGTGGTCTGAAACTCCTGAGCTCAAACAATCTACTTATCTTCGCCTCCCAGAGTGCTAGAATTACAGACACCTCACCCAGCCATAAGGTAACTTTTAAGTTTAACCTTTTGAGAAAGGTTCCCAAACCAGCCTCACTATTGTACACTTTCTCCAAAATGGGTTGATACCTGTATTTTTCACTACATCTATCCTAAATGGTAAAAAATGATATCTATTTGTGGGTTTGATTTTTTATTTCTACAGTAGCTGTGATCATGAGTGTGTTTTTATTTATTGATTGAATACTGACTATTGGTCATTAGTATATCTTTATGGTGGACATTTATGTTCAAGCTATTTGCCCATTTCTTTTCTTATAAAGTAGTGAGTTGTATTAGTCCTTTCTTTTCTTTTTTTTGAGACAGTCTCAAGTTGTCACCCTGGGTAGAGTGCCATGACGTCACTGCTCACAGCAACCTCAAACTCTCAAACTCTTGGGCTTACGTGATCCTCTTGCCTCAGCCTCCCAAGTAGCTGGGACTACAGGCACCCACCACAACGCCCGGCTATTTTTTTGGTTATAGTCATCATTGTTGTTTGGTGGGCCGGGTCTGGATTCGAACCCGCCAGCTCTGGTGTATGTGGCTGGCGCCTTAGCCGCTTGAGATATAGGCGTTGGACCTGTATTAATCCTTTCTGTATTTTTAATACAAGTCCCTTATCAGATATATGATCAGCAAATATTTTATCCCGTTCTGTTTGTGGTCTTTTCACTTTCCTAATGTATTTGTGTAGCAACTGAAATATGCCATGGGCAGGCCCCGCGTGCTGGCTGCGGACCCTGGCCACTGCGGAGGACTAAGGTGGCGACCGCGGCGCGGACCCTCTGCTCCCGGTCCGGGCCCTCTGATCTCCGCCCGGTCCTAGGAGCGGGAGGCGGCTGCAGAGGCAGCAGCAGTGGCGGCGAGCAGGGCTGAGATACTCGGAAAGCTGCTGCGAGCAGCCGGGGAGGGCCGAGGAGAGGCCGCCGGAGGAGCCGCGCCGCTCTCCGGCCGCGGTCACTGACCCAGAGGGCGAGGCGAGGTCGCAGCCGCCTCCCTGTCCGGGCAGTGGGAGCCCGACTCGTCCAAGGCCGCCGCCTTCTTCCTGTTCCACCCGGAGGAGGCGCGGGTTCACGCCGACCCCTGCCGCGCACCTGCAGGACCCGGCAGCGCCCGGCCCCCCCTGCCCTTCCTGCGGTTCAGCTCCGCGGCGGCGGCAAGCGGCATCCCATCAGTTATAAAGAAGACCTTTTAGGGCTTGGACCATTGACTTGTGTCAAAAATTGTAAATCCTGAGTCTTTCTTTAAGCTTTGCAGCTGGATAAGCTTTGTATTTCAAAGTGCCGACATGATGGTTATCAAGGGAATCACTTGGTCTCCCAAATTCTTTCCATCATCAGGAAGGTCATTCCAGGTAATCAGAGGATTTTGCTATTTCGTATCATGGGTTATTAGTATTTTACCTACTATTAGTAATGGGCTCATTAGCCAGATCATTCTCTGGCTTAGAAAATAGCAGAAAATATAAACCTCTCAAATCCTGTGCATCTAGTTGTGGGAATACATACTTTTCCATTTAGGGTTTGTAATAACCAAGCCCTCTGTCCCTGCACCAAGCCCCCTACCCGTGCTACTAATCCCCCAACCCATAGATTTAAAGAATATAACAAACCCTTTACCCTTCAAAGGGGAAGTGTTTTGTGTCTTAGCCCCAGCCCCCACAAGGGCGGAGGAGCTAAATTCTGGGAGAAGAGATATGCTTACAGAAGGAAGGGAGGGGTATGTTGAGAAAGATGCTAAAGAAAGAATTGCTGGCGCA
>CAUYRH010107000.1:0-12769 GCA_963574655.1 Perodicticus potto
TGTGGCGGGCACCTATAGTCCCAGCTACTTGGGAGGCAGAGGCAAGAGACTCGCTTGAGCCCAGGAATTGGAGGTTGCTGTGAGCTGTGATGCCACAGCACTCTATCCAGGGTGACAGCTTGAGGCTCTGTCTCAAAAAAAATAAATAAAATAAAATAAAATAAACTATCTTTAAAAAAAAAAAAAATCAGTAGTTAGTAATATCCCTAGTAGGTTACCAGCCCTATGTCAGGGTGGTCAGGTACAGTACCTTCCTTGCTCATCCATACAGCAGATAAGTTTTCTAAAAAAACTTAACCACAGAGATTTTAGACTGAGGACATTCTAGGCACAGCCAGGCAAGTACCAAATGAAAAGAGGAATTATGTGAAAGTCTAGATACCAAATAGTAATAATATTGACAGCCCCTTTTCTGTTCCTGCCCTTACCCAGGCTGCCATAATTAGATTACTAGGTTTATCTACCAGTCATCACCCAAAGAGATTATCCTTGTCTGGAAAAACTCAACTGTCTCTGAGAAAGGGCCAAGGGATACTGAAATCTGGATTCCCAATAGGCAGTAAACTGTATCAAGGCACACAAAGCTTCTGGCCTTTTTTAGTGTCTCACTTTTAAAACATGAAGGAATAATTAAGGGTTATAAGGCACTTGAAGCACCAATCTGAAAGACAGAAACCAAAACTATCAGGAAAAAAAAAATGGGACTCTGAAGAAACAAAGCAGGGAACAAATATAAACTATAATTAATATACTCAGAGACCAAAGTAAAGTCATTGCTCCCATAAAAACAGAATAGTATGCTATTTTTTTAAAAAAGAGGGAGGGAAGCAAAAACAAGAAAAAGCTCTTGGAAATTATTACAGCGTAAGTTGAAAAATCAAGCACCTTTTCTTTCTTATACAAACTACACCTTAGGGTAACCAGAAAGTTGATGACAGCAAGTTCTTTTATAAGAAAATTTAGATAATAGATGCTAAAGGAATAATTGGGTTAGAACAGTACCATTTCCCAACCCTTAATGATACAACAGGGAATGTCCAGTCACTATTCTGATTTTCCAGGTTGTCTCATAAATGCTTTTATGATCAGGACCCAAACAAGGTTCACACATTGCATTTGGATAATATATCTCTTCAGTCTCTTTTAAATTATAGATTCTCCATCCTTTCCACCCAAGTGATAATCATATAATCGAGTAGCACAGACCCATAAATAGGATAATTTAGATCTATCTATGTACTTCCAGGCATAAACAAGTGGTTGCCAGTTATGAGTGGATGAAGCTGAATAGGCAATTCACAAAAGAGCAGAATCATCCATAAATGTAAAAAAACATGCTCAACCATGCCAGTGATTTGAGAAAAGCAAATTAAAACAAGTGGTGGTTTCATACACGAGACTGGAAACAGAAAACACAAAGTCTGGCTCGGCGCCTGCCACGTACACCTGAGCTGGCGGGTTCGAATCCAGCCTGGGCCCGCCAAACAACAATGAAGGCTGCAACCAAAAAATGGCTGGGCGTTGTGGCGGGCGCCTGTAGTCCCAGCTACGGGAGGCGGAGGCAAAAGACTCACTTGAGCCTAGGAATTGGAGGTTGCTGTGAGCTGTGATGTTACAGCACTCTATCCAGGGTGACAGCTTGAGGCTCTGTCTCAAAAAAAAGAAAACACAAAGTCTGACTGGACCACATGTTGGGAAAAAATACAGGGAGTACGAATACATATTCTAACATTTGCCATCCCATTTCTAAAATGTCTATCTTTGAGATGGTCTTAACCAAATTTTACTGCAGCAATATTTATAATACATAATGTGGTAATGGAGAACAGATAAATAGTGGTATATTCATATAAGATACACAGCAGTTAAAACAAAATAATTAGATGTATAGGTCTATGTTAACACAGCCAAATCTAAAAAATAACAAAAGTAATAAAATGCAAAATTATATAAGACTGCAATAGTGTGATATTTCGAAATTAACTGTATATTTGGTCTTCAATCCCATTTCCTGACACACAACTCCTAAAATTCTTAGACTCTCCACAGTGATGCCTTTTTGCATGCTAAATAGTGCGCCAGTAGCTGGCAGCCCGAAGTAGCTTAAGGATAGGAGCTGTTCACCAGAAAAACTAAGGCACTAAATCCACCCTACTGATCTGAGAAAAGCAGGAGCTGAAGGTGCAGCTAATCACCTATGGCCAATGGTTTAATCAATCATGTCTATGTAATGAAGCTTCCATAAAAACTCAAAAGAACAGGGGTCAGAGAGCTGAATACCTGGAGGTTCCTGAAAGGTGGAATACCCCTTCTCTCATACTTTGCCTTATGAATCTTTTCAACTGTACCCTTTGTAATGTCCTTTGTAATAAACCAGTAAACATAAGTAATTGTCTCCCTGAGATCCATAAGCCACTCTAGCAAATTGATCAAACCTGAGGATGGAGTTGTAGGAACCCCAATTTTTTTTAAAATTTATTTATTTTATGTTTTGCACATTTTGGCTGGGGCTGGGTTTGAACCTGCCATCTCCGGCATATGGGGCCAGCACTCCACTCCTTTGAGCCACAGGCACCACCAGAACCCCAATTTATACTCAGCTGATCAGAAGCTCAGGCAAAATAACCTGGGGCTCACTACTAGCATTGGAAGGGGGTAGGGGAGAGTGTCAGTCTTGGGGACTCAGCCCTCAACAGTGGGATCTGATGCTATCTTGCAAGTGAATTAAATGACACCCAGCTGGTGCCCACTGCAGAACTGATAGCTTGCTTTTTGGTGGGGAAAAACCCCATACATTTTGGGTTTTCAGTGTTGGCTCAGCGCCTGTGGCTCAACAGGCTAAGGCGCCAGCCACGTACTCTTGAGCTGGCGGGTCTGAATCCAGCCCGGGCCCACCAAACAAAAATGACGGCTGCAACCAAAAAATGGCCGGGCGTTGTGGCAGGTGCCTGTAGTCCCAGCTACTTGGGAGACAGAGGCAAGAGACTCGTTTGAGCCCAGGAGTTGGAGGTTGCTGTGAGCTGTGATGCCACAGCACTCTACCCAGGGTGACAGCTTGAGGCTCTGTCTCAAAAAAAATTAAAAAAATAAAAAAAAAAAAAGTTCTTCTGTGTTGCTTGGTGGTAGTGATGGTGAGAGAGCAAAGGAAAAACATTTTGTTTTTTTTAACTTGTAAGCAACATTTAAGAACAAAAATGTTGGGGTGGCGCCAGTGGCTCAGCGAGTAGGGTGCCAGCCCCAAATGCCGAAGGTGGCATGTTCAAACCCAGCCTCGGCCGAACTGCAAAACAAAGAAATAGCTGGGCGTTGTGGCTGGGCATTGTGGCGGGCGCCTGTAGTCCCAGCTACTTGGGAGGCTGAGGCAAGAGAATCGCCTAAGCCCAGGAGTTGGAGGTTGCTGTGAGCTGTGTGACACCACAGCACTCTACGGAGGGTGATAAAGTGAGACTCTGTCTCTACGGAAAAAAAAAAAAAAAAAAAAAGAACAAAAATGTTGGCTGGGCGCCGTAGGCCAGTGGTGCTGGCCACATGCACCAAGGCTGGTGGGTTCAAACCCGGCCTGGGCCAGCTAACAACAATGACAACTGCAACAACAACAACAGAATAGCCAGGAGTTGTGGTGGGCACCTGTAGTCCTAGCAACTTGGGAGGCTGAGGCAAGAGAATCACTTAAGCCCAAGAGTTTAAGGTTGCTGTGAGCTGTGACACCACGGCACTCTACCAAAGGCAACAGAGTGAGACTGTCTCAAAAAAAAAAAAAAAAAGAACAAAATGTTTAAGCTCCCACATCAATACTATACAGAGTCTATAAATAACATATATCTGTAGTAAATGCCTAAAAACATGAAATTCACAGGTCACTTTTGTTCTTCTCACTACCACTTCCCTATCCAGATAACTTAACCTTTATCTCGATATTGTGAATTTATTAAGAAATAAATACATTAGGTAAAATTAAATTGCCAATATTCTACCAGGTGGGGGGTAGATAGATGTTTTTTACATATTCTTTGTTTTTTTCTTTGAGACAGAGTCTCAAGTCTCTACCAAGGGTGACAAAAAAAAAAAAAAGAGTGAGGAAAGTTTTATGATTCTAGTAAACATAAGTTTGAGTTTCTCTTAAGTACTGGTTCTTGAGTTTGAGGGAAGGGTGAGGTAGTTTATATAATCACAAACACCCTGAGAGACTTCTTCCAAATACTCAAGCCCAGCTTAGCAACCCTTCTTCCAACCAAATTCTCATAAGCTTGTGGGGGTATGGGTGGGCAGGTTCAAAGAACTGGCTATTTTGGAAACATTCCTCCAAGGTCCCACCTATTATAATGAGAAGTCAGGCAGAGTAGCTGAACCTGACTTCAGTGTCTCTGAAGTCTCAACACAATTCCTAACAACCCTGAGCATTGGTATCATCCAATTCCGCTGTATGAATGAGGAAAAAGAAAATCAAGTTACAAAACACTACCTACAGTATGATCCCATTCAATTTAAAATATATGCATATATAAAATACATCTGAAAGAAGTTCAGGTGTTAATGGTTCTAACAGGAAGGATTCTGCAGTATTCTTAAGTATTTCTGCAATATTTGGTTCATTTTTTTTGTTTTAAAAAGAGCATATAGGGCGGCACCTGTGGCTCAACGGAGTAGTGCGCTGGCCTCATATGCCAGAGGTGGCGGGTTCACACCCAGCCCTGGCCAAAAAAACAAAACAAAAACAAAAAACAAAATAAAGTATCTAGTCTAGTGATTTTTAAAAAAATTTAAAAAATAGGCTAGGCGTCTGTGGCTCAATGGGCTAAGGTGCCAGCCACATACGCCTGAGCTGGAGGGTTCGAATCCAGCCCGGGCCCGCCAAACAACAATGACGGCTGCAACCAAATAAATGGCCAGGCATTGTGGCGGGCGCCTGTAGTCCCAGCTACTTGGGAGGCGGAGGCTGGAGACTCACTTGAGCCCAGGAATTGGAGGTTGCTGTGAGTTGCGATGCCACAGCACTCTATCCAGGGTGACAGCTTGAGGTTCTGTCTCAAATAAATAAATAAATAAATAAATAAAAAATAAATTAAAAAGAGCGTGTATTTTTTCTGTAAATAGGAAAAATAAGTAAATAGAATAATAAATCAAAACAAATAAAACCATTTAGATAAATAGCCAAACAAGAACCACAAACATGCAAAAATTTACTCACTACCCAGAAGCATCATTCACAATTGTATAAATAAGTCAAACTTGACTATTTATTCAACATTCTCCTTGGATCTCAGGTCTATTTTATAGCCCTTCTTAGTCCTGTGACTATTCCACCATTGCAAACACAGACATTTGCTACTCTCTTACCCAAAAATACAAGAAAGGAGAAGAGAAGCTCATTGGCCTATGATTGAGGTTATGAGGTTATCAAGCTGGAATTGATGACCACATTCATAAAGGCTGAAAAAATAGATTATAGGCTGAATATCCCTTAGATAAGGGATGCTGTGATCATATTTAGCTTCAGATTTTAGAATATTTGCATATACCTAATTAGATGTCTTGGGGATAGGTCCCAAATCTAAACTTAAAATTCATTTATGTTTCAGGGTGGCACCTGTGGCTCAAAGGAGTAGGGCACTGGCCCCACATACCAGAGGTGCCAGGTTCAAACCCGGCCTCGGGCCGAAAACTGCAATCTAATGTGCCTTATACACATAGCCTGAGGGTACTTTTATACAATATTTTTAATAATTTTGTGTATGAAACAAAGGTTGTATATACTGAATCATCAGAAAGCAAATGTGTCACTATCTCAGCCACCCGCGGGGGATAATCTGTGGTTTGGGGGGCGGCGCCTGTGGCTCAGGGAGTAAGGTGCCAGCCCCATATGCCAGAGGTGGCGGGTTCAAGCCCAGCCCTGGCCAAAAACTGCAAAAAAAAAAAAAAAAAAAAATCTGTGGTTTGGTATCATCATTTCTGACACTCAATTTATGTTACTGATAAACAATCATCCTCTTATACTTACTCACACATAAGTACCCAACAGCAAAAAAATATGCTGCACTATTAATACAGTGAAAAAATAATGTGTTCAGGGTTAACTTATGGCATCATATTGGTAACTCCAAAAGGTTCAGATTTTGGAGCAGTTCAGGTTTCAGGTTTTCAAATTAGGGATGCTCAACTTGTATTATGAAGTTTGCTCCATCTGCCAAGAGATGCTTTACTGACTCTGTTATACAGTTTTGCACTTCTACAGGTGTGTGATCAATATCTTACATTTGTGACTTTATAGATCTTAAAGCTTAACATTGCAGATTTATTTCATACTTGATTCTGTTATGAAAATATCTTCTATCATTAAAAAACTAGAAATTATAAAATAGCCAGGCATTGTGGCGGGCGCCTGTAGTCCCAGCTAGTTGGGAGGCTGAGGCAAGAGAATCGCTTGAGCCCAGGAGTTGGAGGTTGCTGTGAGCTGTGATGCCAGTGCACTCTATCCAGGGCGACAGCTTGAGGCTCTGTCTCAAAAAAAAAAAAAAAAAAAAAGGAAAGAAAAAACTAGAAATTGTTATCCTGGAAAAAGGAGTACATGACATTAACGTAAATCTAGAAAATAATTACAAATAAAACAACAGGGTATAATTTTTTTTACAGTTGTTTCTCTGTGTCTTTTTTTTAATTAATTAATTTGTTTTTTTGTTGTTGTTGCAGTTTGACCAGGGCTGGGTTCGAACCCATCACTCTTGGTTTATGGGGCCAGCACCTTACTAAGCCACAGGCACCACCCCATTTTTTTTTCTGTTAAATAGGCCCCAGGTTGTGTTTGAACCTGCCATTCCTGATGCTCAAGGCCAGCATTCTAACCACTGAACCACAGGTGCCCATTTCTGTGGGTTTAAAAAAAAAAGTTTAATGGGAATTTGCAAATATGCAAAAAAGTGGAGGATAATAAAATAAATTCCGATTTGTCCAATTTCAATAATTATCAATATATGGTCACTCATTTTAGTGGTATTCTTCCTCTTTTCCCCAGCAAATCTCAACCTCATACCATTTTACCTAAAAATACTTTAGTATATATTAAAATTACACTTCTTTCTTTTTTGTTGTTGTTGTTGTTTATTTATTTTTTTCTGTAGAGACAGAGTCTTACTCTATCACCCTTGGTAGCGTGCCGTGGCATCACACAGCTCACAGCAACCTCCAACTCCTGGGCTTAGACAATTCTCTTGCCTCAGCCTCCCGAATAGCTGGGACTACAGGCGCCCACCACAACGCCTGACTATTTTTCTGTTTTGCAATTCAGCCGAGGCCGAGTTTGAACCCGTCACCTTCAGTATATGGGGCTGGCGCCCTGCTCGATGAGCCACAGGCACCGCCCAAAGTTACATTTTTTTATACAATCAGCCCTCCATGTACAGGGGTTCTGCATCCACAGGTTCAACCAATTGAGATCAAACACATTAGGAAAAAAAAAGAAGAAAATTAAAAATAATAATATAGTCCAGTCATGGTGGCTCACATCTATAATACTAACATTCTGGGAGGCTGAGGAGGGTGGATCACTTGAACTCACGAGTTCGAGACCAGCCTGAGCAAAAAGTGAGACCCTGTCTCTACTAAAAATAGAAAAACTGAGGCAAGAGGATGGCTTGAGGGCAAGAGTTAGAAGTTGTATGAGCTAGGATGCCACAGCACTCTACCCAGGGGGACAGTTTGAGATTCTGTCTCAAAATAATAATATAATAAAGGCTCGGCGCCTGTGGCTCAACAGGCTAAGGCGCCAGCCACGTGCACCTGAGCTGGCGGGTTCGAATCCAGCCCGGGCCCGCTAAACAACAATGACGGCTGCAACCAAAAAATGGCCGGGCATTGTGGCAGGCGCCTGTAGTCCCAGCTACTTGGGAAGCAGAGGCAAGAAACTTGCTTGAGCCCAGGAATTGGAGGTTGCTATGAGCTATGATGCCACAGCACTCTATCCAGGGTGACAGCTTGAGGCTCTGTCTCAAAAAATAAATAAATAAATAAATAAATAAATAAATAAATAAATACGGCTCAGTGCCTGTGGCTCAACGGGCTAAGGCGCCAGCCACGTATCCCTGAGCTGGCGGGTTCGAATCCAGACCGGGCCTGCCAAGCAACAATGACGGCTGCAACCAAAAAATGGCCAGGCGTTGTGGCGGGCGCCTGTAGTCCCAGCTACTTGGGAGGCAGAGGCAAGAGACTCGCTTGAGCCCAGGAATTGGAGGTTCCTGTGAGCTGTGATGCCACAGCACTCTATGGGTGACAGCTTGAGGCTCTGTCTCAAAATAAATCAATAAATCAATAAATAAATAATAGAATAGAATAGAATAGAATAGAAAAAATACAAATTAAAAATACCAGTATATTGGGTGGCACCTGTGACTCAAAGGAGTAGGGTGCCGGCCCCACATGCTGGAAGAGGCAGGTTCAAACCCAGCCCTGGCCAAAAACCACACACACACACAAAAAATACCAGTATAACAACTGTTTACATATCATTTACATTGTATTAGGTATCATAAGTAGTCTAGAGATGATATAAAGTATACAGGAGGATATATGGAAACATCTCAAATTTAAGAGATTTGAGCAACCTTAGATTTAGGTATACACAGGGCTCCTGGAACCAATCCCCTGTAGATACCAAGAGACAGCTATGTTTAAGAGAGAGAGAGAGAGAGAGAGTGTGTGTGTGTGTGTGTATACTCATCGTATTGTTTTGATTAAAGATAAATGGGCTTTTGGCCATCAAGACCTTGTTAAGTAATTTACTCCTCCATGCCTTTTCTATCTCCATTCCCTCCCAATCCCTTCTTCTAGAATGGCTAACATAACCTTTAATTATTTTATCTTATTTTATTTTTTTGGAGACAGAGTCTCACTATGTTGCTTCGGTAGAGGGCCGTGGTGTCACAGCTCACGGCAACCTTAAACTCTTGTACTTAAGCATTTCCTTGCCTGAGCTTCCCAAGTAGCTGGGACTACAGGTGCCCACCACAATGCCTGGCTATTTTTTGTTGCAGTTGTCACCCCTGGCCTGTTTAGCTGGCCAGGGTCAGGTTTGAACCCACTACCCTCGGTATATGTGGCTGGCGCCATAACCACTGTGCTATGGGCGCCGAGCCCTGACTTAACATTTTAAACTGATGTCTTCATTAGAGGTTTATTCTATCAACCTGGAATACCCTCCCCTGATGATCTCCTCATCTATCATGTCATAATGGAAATGTCATGTCCCCAATGGCCTTCCCTGACCATCCTATCAAAGAGGGCATGAGGGCATGAGGGTCATTATTTTAGCTTTTCACATATAACTTTAACTTTCAGGTAGACCTTTCTTAGGAATTAACTTTGTACTACTCAAATTTAACTTGAATTATAAATTAGACTTCTTTCTTGTCAAAAAGCAAAATATATTTCCAGATGTTAGAAAAACAATCACACCCATACCTAAAAATGTACCTGAATAGCACTGAATTACCCACAGATACAGAAAAAGCATTTGACAAAATTCAACACTGCATCATGATAAAAACATTCCATAAACTGAGAATAGAAGGGAACTCCCTCAACCTGATAGAAAACATCCACAGAAATCTACAGCTAACATCCATCATACTTTTTTTTTTTTTTTAAAGAATCAGAGTCTCTGTCACCCACACTCAAGGGCAGTGATGCAATTATAGCCTACTGTAATCTTGAACTCCTGGACTCAAGTAAAGAATACAGGTGCATGCCACCACACCTGGCTGATTTTATTATTAATTTTGCAGAGACAGGGTCTCACTATGTTGCCCAGGCTGGTATCAAACCGCTGGCCTCAATTAATTCTCCTTCCTCACCCTTGCAAAGTGCTGGGATTACAGGCATCAGTCATTGTATCTGGCTGACTAATGTCATACTTAATGGTGATCAACTATACACTTTCCCCCTAAGCTCAAGAACAAGAACATAAGGATTCCACTCTTGTCATTTCTATTCAATACTGTACTAGAGGTTCTAGTCAGAGCGTTTAGGCAAGAAAATGAAATAAAAGGCACCTAGATTAGAAAGAAAGAAAGTAAAGGCACTTCTATTCACAGATGACATGACACTGCATATTAAAAATCTTAAAGAGGGTGGCGCCTGTGGCTCAGCGAGTGAGGAGCCGGCCCCATATACCAAGGGTGGCGGGTTCAAACCCGGCCTTGGCCGAACTGCAAAACAAACAAACAAAAATAGGTGGGCGTGGGCGGCGCCTGTGGCTCAGCGAGTAGGGCGCCGGCCCCATATACCGAAGGTGGCAGGTTCAAACCCGGCCCCGGCCAAACTGTATCAAAAATTAGCCGGACGCTGTGGCGGGCGCCTGTAGTCCCAGTTACCTGGGAGGCTGAGGCAAGAGAATCACTCAAGCCTAACAAGTGGAGGTTGCTGTGAGCTGTGACTCCACAGCCTCTACGGAGGGCGATAAAGTGAGACTTTGTCTCTACAAAAAAAAAAAAAAATAGGTGGGCGTTGTGGTGGGCGCCTGTGGTCCCAGCTACTTGGGAGGCAGAGGCAACTCATGACCCCAGGAGTTGGAGGTTGCTGTGAGCTGTGATGCCATTGCATTCTACCCAGAGCAACAGCTTGAGTCGCTGTCTCTAAAAAAAAAAAAAACTCTTAAGGAATCCACAAAAACTATTAGAACTATAAATAAGTTCATCGAGGCTGCAGGATACAAGATCAATGTACAAAAATCAAGTGTAATTCTAAATACTTGCAAATGAAATTAAGGAAACAATTCCATTTACAATTGCATTAGAAACAATAAGATAGATGGAAATAAGTTTAAAAGAAGTGCAAAATTTGGCTTGGCGGGGCAGCGCCTGTAGTTCAGCGAGTAGAGCACTGGTCCCACATACCAAGGGTGGCAGGTTCAAACCCGGCCCCAGCCAAACTGCAACAACAACAACAAAAAATAGTCAGCATTGTGGTGGGCACCTGTGGTCCCAGCTACTTGTGAGGCTGAGGCAAGAGAATCACCTAAGCCCAAGAGCTAGAGGTTGCTGTGAGCTGTGACGTCAGAGTGTGACGTCACAGTGCTCTACTGAGGGCGACAAAGTAAGACTCTGTCTCTAAAAAAACAAAAAAATAAAAAAAACTGGCTCAGCGCCTGTGGCTCAAGTGGCTAAGGTGCCAGCCACATACACCTGAGCTGGAGGGTTCAAATCCAGCCCAGGCCTGACAAACAACAATGATGGCTGCAACCAAAAAATAGCCGGGCCTTGTGGTGGGCGCCTATAGTCCCAGGAGACTCACTTGAGCCCAGGAGTTGGAGGTTGGTGTGAGCTGTGATGCCACAGCACTCCACGTAGGGCGACAGCTTGAGGCTCTGTCTCAAAAAAAAAAAAAAGAAGTGCAAAATGTATACCCTGCAGGGGCAGCACCTTTGGCTCAAAGGAGTAGGGCGCCAGCCCCATATGCCAGAGGTGGCAAGTTCAAACCCAGCCCTGTACAAAAACTGCAAAAAAAAAGAAAAATTTATACCCTGCAAACTACAAAACATGGAAAGAAATTAAAGACCTGATTAAATGGAAAGACATCCAATGTTCATGGATTGTAAGACTTAATATTGTTAAGATGGCAATATTCCTCAAATTCATTTTGTTATTTATTTATTTATTTATTTATTTATTTTTTCTTTTGCAGTTTTTTTGGCCAGGGCTGGGTTTGAACCCGCCACCTCCAGCACATGGGGCTGGCGCCCTACTCCTTTGAACCATAGGTACCCCTCCTATTTATTTATTTATATATTTAGACTCTTACTTTGTCACCCTCAGTAGAGTGCCACAGCGTCACAATTCACAGCAACTTCCAACTCTTGGGCTCAAGCAATCCTCTTGTCTCAGCCTCCCAAGTAGCTGGGACTATAGGTGCCCACCACAATGCCCGGCTACTTTTTTGGTTGCATTTGTCATTGTTGTTTACCTGGCTTGAGCTGGGTTCGAACCTGCCAGCCTTGGTGTATGTGGCTACTGTGCTACAGGCACCGAGCCCAAAACAATCTTGAAAAAGAACAAAGTTTGAGGACTCGAACTTCATGATTTCAAAGGTACTTTAATCCAGACTGAGTTATGCTAGTATAAGGACAGACATAGAGATATATAGATCAATGGAATAGAATTCAGAGTCCAGAAACAGTCAACTGATTTTCAACAATAGCACCAAAACAATTCAATACAGGAAACAAAGTAATTAATCTGAATTCCTACCCTCATACCAAGTATTAAAAATAACTGAAAATGTGGCTCGGCACAGTGGCTCACACCTATAATCCTAACACTCTGGGAGGCCAAGATGGGTGGATTGCTTGAGCTCAGGAGCTCAAGACTAGCCTGAGCAGAAAGAGTAAGACCATGTCCCTACTAAAAATTGAAAAAACCCTTTTGCCTCGTTGCACTCCTGAAAGCAAGATGGGACACCAGCAGCTCTACTGGAGCCACCAGAGAAAATTTGGCCAGGGTTCTCACTCCTGCTGTGTCTGCTCAAACTAGCATGGTCTGATTTGGAAGTACGGCCTCAATATGTGCCACCAGTACTTCCATCAGTATGCAAAAGACATTGGGTTCATTAAGTTGGACTAAGTAATTTTCCTTGAATGGATTATCCAGGGGGACACAATGAAAGAAACCATGCTAACTCAATACATACACATATAACCGACACATGTACATAAAATAAAGTTTGTGGCTCAATGGGCTAAGGCGCCAGCCATGTACACCTGAGCTGGCGGGTCGAATCCAGCCCG
>CAUYRH010107005.1:0-13804 GCA_963574655.1 Perodicticus potto
CTCGGCGCCTGTGGCTCAACGGGCTAAGGCGCCAGCCATGTACACCTGAGCTGGCGGGTTCGAATCCAGCCCGGACCCGCCAAACAACAATGACGGCTGCAACCAAAAAATGGCCGGGCGTTGTAGCGGGCACCTCTAGTCCCAGCTACTTGGGAGGCGGAGGCAAGAGACTCGCTTGAGCCCAGGAATTGGAGGTTGCTGTGAGCTGTGATGCCACGGCACTCTACCCAGGGCGACAGCTTGAGGCTCTGTCTCAAAAAAAAAAAGAAAAGAAAAAAAAAGAAAAACCTTAAAAAATAAAAAATAAAAATTAAAAAAAACAAGAAAATATATCATTGAGAAACAGAGCTCATCATCACCCTAAACTTTTGGCTTCGGATGCCACATGGGAAATTTCTCTTGAAACTTAGTACTAGGAAATGCCACTTTCCCCAAGGATCTGTTTTCCACATTCATGTGGCAGATGTGCTGAGCACTGTGGACCAAGCTCTGGGAATGTATCTGTCATCAAGGCAGTCACAGTCTCTGCCCTCACAGAGCATAAAAGACATCGAAGAATATGAGAATCACACATTTGATGTTCTCTTGGTTTTGAGAACAACACAACTGTTCATATTTCCCTCTTTCCTTGGCTTCCTGGAAGCTCAGAGTGACAACTCAACTGGAATCTCAACTGTAACAACTGGAGGCCCTCACAGGGTTCATTATTTACATACTGCTTCTCTGCTTTGCTTTGCTTATACACATGTTTTTCTTATAAATGACCTCAACTCTATTATAGAAAAAGGCAGATCATAAAGAAAAAAAATCATGAAAAATAGCTGGGTATTGTGGCGGGCACCTGTAGTCCCAGCTACTTGGGAGGCTGAGGCAAGAGAATTGCTTGAGCCCAGGAGTGTGAGGTTTCTGTGAGCTAAGAAGCCACAGCTTTCTACTGAGGGTAACAAAGTAACACTCTGTCTAATAAAAAAAAAAAATCATGGTCACCTTTTCTGTTTAATCTGAAGAGGCACAAACAAGTCAGATAATGTTTTTTTTTTTTTTCTTTTGAGACAGAGCCTCAAGCTGTCACCCTGGATAGAGTGCTGTGGCATCACAGCTCACAGCAACCTCCAATTCCTGGGCTTAAGCGAGTCTCCTGCCTCTCCCTCCCAAGTAGCTGGGACTGCAGGCTCGGCCACAACGCCGGGCCATTTTTTGGTTGCAGCCATCATTGTTATTTGGCAGGCCCGGGCTGGATTCGAACCCGCCAGCTCAGGTGTACGTGGCTGGCGCCTTAGCCTGTTGAGCCACTGGTGTGGAGCCAAGTCAGATAATTGTTATTAAACTTTAGAATACAATCAGTAACTTTGAGAGAAACATACTTTTTTTTTTTTTGTAGAGACAGAGTCTCACTTTCTTGCTCTCGGTAGAGTGCCGTGGCATCACACGGCTCACATCACATGGCTCACAGCAACCTCCAACTCCTGGGCTTAGGCAATTCTCCTGCCTCAGCCTCCCGAGTAGCTGGGACTACAGGCACCCGCCACAACACCTGGCTATTTTTCTGTTTTTGCAGTTCAGCTGAGGCTGGGTTTGAACCCGCCACCTTTGGTATATGGGGCCAGCGCCCTACTTGATGAGCCACAGGCACCGCCCAAGAGAGAAGCATACTTTTATGCTTTCTTGTACTGCATACATGAGCAGATAGGAAACGAGATTGCAAGCCCCTGGCAGAGGGTTAGGTGTGTGCAGAAGCTGGAGATCTACAGCTCAGCTGCCAGCCCCAGGGCCAAGGGGCTTGAGGGTAGAGAGGCCCAATGACCTCACTAAATGTCCCCAACCCTACACTGCTTATCTATACCTGCCCATTCCTCAAATCACCCAGATCTTAAAACCCAACAATAACAGATGAGTAACTAAAGAAAATGTGGTATATAGACACATGGAAATATTATTCAGGCATCAAAAAGAATGAAATCTATCATTCATGGCAACATGGATGGAACTGGAGGACATAAGGTTAAGTGAAATAAGCCAAAAATGGAAAGGTAAGCACTACATGTTCTCTCTCATATGTGGGAGCTTAAAGACACACATATGAGACCCACATATCTCAGTTCAAGACCAGCCTGAGCAAGAGTGAGACCCCCATCTCTACTAAAAAGAGAAAAATTAGCAAGGCATGGTGGCAGACACTTGTAGTCCAGCTACCATGGAGGCTGAAGGAAGAGGATCACATGAGCCCAGGAGTTTGAGGTTGCAGTGAGCTGTGATGATACCACTGCACTCTAAAATGGATGACAGAGTGAGACCCTGTCTCAAAAAAAAAAAAAAGGTTGATCTAATGGAAGTAAAAAGTAGAATAGGGCGGTGCCTGTGGCTCAGCGAGTAGGGCACTGGCCCCATATACCGAGGCGGGCGGGTTCAAGGGGGGCGGGTTCAAGCCCAGCCCTGGCTGAACTGCAAAAACAAACAAAAAAAATAGCCGGGCGTTGTGGTGGGCCCCTATAGTCCCAGCTACTCAGGAGGCTGAGGCAAGAGAATCGCCTAAGCCCAGGAGTTGGAGGTTGCTGTGAGCTGTGTGACACCACAACACTCTACCAAGGGCAAAAAGTGAGACTCTGGGCGGTGCCTGTGGCTCATAGAGTAGGGCGCCGGCCCCATATACCAAAGGTGGCGGGTTCAAACCCAGCCTCAGCCGAACTCAAACTGCAAAAACAGAAAAATAGCCGGGCATTGTGGCGGGCGCCTGTAGTCCCAGCTACTCAGGAGGCTGAGGCAAGAGAATCTTCTAAGCCCAGGAGTTGGAGGTTGCTGTGAGCTGTGTGATGCCACCGCACTCCACCAAGGACGATAAAGTGAGACTCTACCAAAAAAAAAAAAGATAGACTAGAAGATTCTAGAGGCTGGGAAGAAAAGAATAGGGGGAAGGAAGGCATAGGGAGATATTTGTTAAGGGACACAAAATCATAGCTAGCTAGGAGGAATAAGTTCTAGTGTTCTAGTTTCAAATAACTAGTTTCAAATACCCAGAATACTGAATGTTCCCAACACAAAGAAATGACAAATGTTTGAGGTGACAGGAGAAAATACCTCCAACAGAAAGGGAGAGGATCACTTAAAACTCAGCTTACATCCTAACTTCTCTTGGGTTTCATTACCTGACTTATTTTCTCCTTATGCAAACAGGATAGAGAATCAGTGTCTATTCTTGTGCTCAAGGACAGTAAGCAAGCAAAGGGTAAGAAAGCCCTGGGTCAAAGGGCTCCTGTCCATCACATGTCACTCAAGAAGTTATCTTATGGGCGGCGCCTGTAGCTCAGTGGGTAGGGGGGCACTGGCCACATACACCGACACCCAGGCCCAACTAAAACAACAATGACAACTGCAACAAAAAAAAGCCAAGCTTTGTGGCAGGCACCTGTAGTCCCAGCTACTTGGGAGGCTGAGGCAAGAGAATCGCTTAAACCCAAGAGTTTGAGGTTGATGCGAGCTGTGATGCCACTGCACTCTACCGAGGGCAACATAGTGAAACTCTGTCTCAATTAAAAAAACCGAACAAAACACTCGATCCCTTGCCCTTTCAACTGGAGTCTAAACATCAAGGAATCTCCTTCCTTGGGGAACATTCCACACAGAGAAATTCTCCCTGGGCTCTGATGGGTAAGGGGCTATCCTGGCTGAAGGCAGGGGAATGGATAACATGACCTCTCAACATTCTCTTTAGAGGGTCCCTGTGGGGGCAGGAAGGAGCCTGATGCCCACCCTGTCCTGTCCCATCTTCACCAGACCCAGGCACCTTTGATTGGTGAGAAGATAAAGCCACCTGTTACCCTCCCTCCTTCCCTTACAACCCCCCCCCAAACCTGCTAGATGTTTCCTGGACAAGGCAAGATCACGGGACAAGGCCGCAGTTAAATCTGGAGCTTTAGCATCTGACAGAGTTGGATCTACTTTCCTGGTCTCCTTACCCTCTTCTGACCCTATGACCTTGGACAAGCCACTTAACTTTTCTTGAGCCTCAGATTCCTCATCTACAGAATAAGGATACAAAATATGCGGAGAAAGGAAAAGGGGGATCTAGAGAAGCCATCTTCCACAGCCACAACCACCCCAACTGCTGATAGAACAGTGTTGTACTCTCCTGGAAGAAGTCACATTCCTTACCCACCCCCTTCCAAGAAGACTCTGATTCTATCTATCCTAAATCCTGTCCCTGCAAGTAAAGTCTCTGAGATATATAAAAAGGAACTGTCCATATTTTTTTCTTAGAACACTTTCTCACATTTGCTTCCATGCCCCTTGTAGCTCTGGCTCATTTGCCCCCCCTTTCTTATTTTTCATCACGTGCCTCCTGGCATTAGAAGCTTGCAGTATAGGGATAAGGCTGCAGATGGTGAATCGAGAGACCTGGTTTTAGTCTATCTCCTTCTGTAACTTGCAACATGACCTTGGGCAGGTCCCATGATCTCCCTTTCCACAACTAAGAGGGGTAGACTAGATGGGCCCTGAAGTCCCTTCCTGTAGAGAAAATAGACCCTCAGGGCAGCCATGCCTTTGGCATGGGCGAGTCCTAGAACTCAACAGCCACTGAACTCCCTTTCATCTCCCGAATCAAAGGGCAGTGGCTACACCTCCCTCTGACCCCTTCCCCTGGACAAAGGGACAGGTAAGGACCGGCCTCTTCAAAGCCCCAGGCTCTAGGGACTTCACACCTCCCTCCTTCCCAACCTTCCCCCATAGCAGGGTCCAAGTCCACAGGAATGGAAATCTAGGACAGAAAAAGAGGTAGGAATCCCACCTCTCACTGCAAGGCGGTATATCTGAGAAGCACCTACCACACTGCAGGAGAGTGAGTGAGAAATTGGACTCCAGGGAGGGCTTGTAACAGGCAAGGGGCTTTGAGACCCCAAGTGGAGCCCATGGGAGAAACAAGTGGAGGGTTCATAGCAAGCATCCAGCTCAGACCCTCGGGCATGAGTTTACTTCTTTCAGTCTCTGGACTGTTCCCTCCCAACTCCTTGTCTCTGGCCAAATGAATGATCCCTGCCATTCCACTTCTGTAGCTCTGATTTTGATCCCAGCTTCCATGGCTCATCTTTTCCAGCCAAGGCTTGGGATGAAATATGGGAGGGGAGAACTGCAGCCCCTTCTGTCTAGGATGGCTGGGAAATCTGGTGCTTTATGCCCAAGTTTAAGTTTCCACTTCAGTCTCTGTATCCTCAGCACCATGATCTTCATTTTGTTGGGTCTGAGAGATATGGGGCCAGCCTGCCCTCAGCTCTGCATATGGAAAGTAGGGTAATAATGGCCTGGGATATATTTTTTATAACCTTACAGGAGACTAATGCTTTAGGCCTTGTTTAAATGTATATCCTTCACATTGAGGCATTCTTTTTTCCATTGCTCAGAGAAAACTAATGCTCAGAAATATTTGTGAATTCTGGGAGGTCAAGTGTTCTTGCTTCCAGCTGCCTAGGGCCTAAGTTACAAGGCTAGGGGTGGGGGCAGACCTTGAGGAAGAGGCTTTTTCCCTATGGTGAGGATGGGGGTAGGGGGAAGGAGGGGAAGGTTAACCAATCCCTCTTGAAACTTGAAGGTGACTAGTGAAGCAAGAAGCTTAGGGTGCCTGAGTCCTAACACCAGCTCTGACACTCCAAGACAGGTGATCATGAACAAGTCACAACCCATCTGAGACTCAGCTTCCTCCTCTGTGAAATGTCCTAATGACCCTGCCATGCTTTCTGTCGGGTCTAGGAGCTGCTGCTCCCTGGTTATCTGGTAGGTAGTTGCATCATTTTGTGACTCTAGAAGAGCCAGCTTTGGAGGACCGGGGAAAACCTTCTGGACCCGCCCAGTCTTGGCTGCCTATAGGTGTGAGGGCTTTATATCCAACACCTGCTGTTACCATCGTTAGGACAACCTCCACCTGTAGTCAGGGCAGAGCCTCTTAGAAAAGGCAAAATCTCTGCCATAGACCAGCAAACTGGGTGGTGGAACCAGGGAGTGGTTAAAGCTGGTGCTTCAGATCTGGGTTTGAATCCCAGCTCCCTCCTTGCTCAATCAGCCACTTAACCTCCCTGAGCTTCAGTTTCTCCCTTTGTCTGTCTCATAGACAAAAGGAAAAAATGTGGGTGCCACCCTCGGCCCTAAACTTGGAATATGACAGGCTCCAGTGAAAGGGTGTTTTCAACCCGGGACCCCTTCATCTCAGAGTGCCTACCTAGACTCAGGCAGACCCGGACACCCAAGGTCCCTTCCTGGACACCAGAGAGCTGGAGGTCTGCGCTTCCCGCACGCCCTCACCCGCACTCACTTGGGTACCGAAAGTAAAATTCATTGTCCGCGTTGCTGTGATTGCCCTGGTGCCAGAGGGCAGCGTCGGTTTCGTGGTTGTAGCGGACAAAGATCGCAAAGAGGATGGCGGTGACGCCTTGAAAGAGGAGGCACAGCAGGGGCAGCTGCAGTCGCCGGCCCGCAGCGCAGCGCGGAGACCCAGCCATGAGACAGGAGCCGCGGGAGGGCGGGAAAGAGGCTCCGCACTCCCGGGCTCTCTCTGACCAGCCCGGGGCGGTCCAGCGGGTTTCGCCTGACTAGGCCCCGCCCCCACCTGGGCCCCGCCCCGCCAGCCCCGCCCACGCGGAGGTGTCACGCCCTCCTGCGCCCTGCCCGAGGTTTAGGTGTGAGTAGGGGGCCGCAGATGCCTGGGCCTTGGCCTGAGGCGGGGCGAGCAGCGGCGAGCGGGGTGTGTGTGTGTGCGCGCGCGCCCTATGAGTCTTGTCTTCCTTTGCCCAGCTGACCCTGGCGCTGTTCCAGTTGGGATAGGTCCTTGGAAGTGACCCTGAAAAGGGGCCCTATGTTCCTGCTCTACGGGGGCACAGCTTCAGGACAGAGAAGGGGGCAGGGGTGAGGGAAGAGACTCTCTCTTACACAGTGTTAGTTTACAGATTGTCTCCCGAGAAATGAGTGGCGTTTGAACCCGAACCCGGCTGGGGCCTACTAAGCAGCAATGACAATGACAACAAAAAATAGCTGGGCACTGTGGCAGGCACCTGTAGTGCCAGCTACTTGGGAAGCTGAGACAAGAGAATCACTTAAGCCCAAGAGTTTGAGGTTGCTGTGAGCTGTGATGCCACCGCGCTCTACTGAAGGTGACATAGCGAGACACTCTGTCTCAAATAAATAAATAAATAAATAAATAAAATTAAGGCCCTGATCTGGCCCATCTAGGTTCAACTTGAGAGAGAGTTGGGGGTCACTCAGTCTTTTCCCTACTGAAAAAGCAGACATGCAGAATGGAGGTGAGTAGTCCGCTGCAGGCGTTGATGATTAACCAGGCTGGGACCATTTGGGCCCAGCAGTAGAGCCCCTTACCCACTCTGAGCCTCCTCTGCCTCCCACCACAATGCAGCTGGCAGGACAGGGCCACACTGACACTTTGGATCCCTGAGCCCTTCCTGAAGAGAAGGGAGGCTATATGGAATGAGTCAAGGGTCCTTCATTACACAAGCAAGATTTGCATCCCCTGGGGGCCTATAGACAGCAGGGAGACAGACACTTATTGAACACTTACTGCCCGAGGTAGGCTGTGAAGATGAGCCAGTTGGCTCCTCCCTCCAGGAACCATAGTCTAGAAATAGATGCTGGAAGGGAATTTAATTGCCTTCAGATACTCGTGTGGCCCAGAGAAGCACAGTGGCTGTGGGGTCCAGGAGAGGGCTGCAGAACCCCCAGGGATGGGGTTACAGAGGGGATGGAGATGGAAAACTGCTTCCTGAGAAGGTAATATATGAAGGCAATCTGCAAGGACAACCAAGGAACTGAGCAAGTGAAGAAGAGGGGACATTGCCAGAAGTGGACCAGTACAGCCTGGCAGTGTAAGCCTCCAGCGTGTTTGAGACTGAGGCTGGGAGTGGAGGAGTCCCAGAAGGCCTTGAAGGCCCTGCTGAGGCACTTGGCCTTACTGCTAGACCACCGGAGGGCCCTGAACTGGTGGGGGACCCTGGTGGTGTTGGTTGTGACATCTAACACCTATAGTCCACAAGGGGCTTCGAAGAAGAAAAACTGAAGGCAATCTCCACAGAGACTGTGTCTACACTGCTATCTATCCCAGGCCCACCTGCCTGGGGGGCTGTTGGTGGTCAGGGCCAGCGGGTATTTGCAATAATGTTGTCCCAAACCCCGGCCTGAAGGAAGAGTGTCCACTGGAGTTCTGGTCGAGGTTCACAGGGTCTAAAGAGATGCAGGGTGGGCTTTCTCCTAGGAGCCAGGCTTGCCCATTCTCAAAAATGGGCAACGGTGGAGTCCTTAACCCTTCTTGTTTTCTCCCCATCTGCCCTTCCCCAGTTCACCTGCTCCCATCTCCCCTCACAGGCTAAGCCTCCAGCCCAGTGTGGACTCTGGGGGACAGTTAGATTCTAGGTATCCAGTTTTTCTCACTTTAGCACCCAACCAGGGCACATGGGGAGCAGGGGTCAGTCAACCTGTGGATAGCAGCCTCCAGTAGCACTGTTCCCAGCTGGCCCTCAGTGGCCCCTTTCTCAGAGACTCTATCATTACTTGATAATTACAAGTAATTACAAGTCAGCAAAAAGCTTGTTTTCCAGCCCTTCCTGGGGCAAAGGGGGTGTCTGGTCAGCAGCCTTTGGAAAATGATTCAGCATCTATTGGCTCCACTTAGGCCAAGCCTTCTTCCCCAGAGATGCTTCCTGAATCCTGTTTGGGATTGGACAGGCCTGAGTGGGAGACAGCCTTCAAAAACTGCAGAACCACGGGGTAAAAGGAGTGAGCTGCCCCTGCCCAGCATCTTCTGGGAATTGCCCCACTGATGCCAGCCTCCTCCATCTCTGCAGGGTCCTCAGGCTCCCTGAATTCCTCTAGGTCTCTGATAATCCCTCTGCTCTGTCATTTGTTCACTCGTTCAACAAATATGCTTTTAGTGCCAAACCTGGGTCAGGTCCTGGGGCTACCACCATAGGCAAGGTTGTTACGGCTTGGGTCCTGGAGGTCCCTGCCTGTCAGAATTTAGCTCTTTAGTTACGGGATTGTGGGGTCTAGAGCAGAGGTTCTCGATCTGTGTGTTGGGACCCACAGGAACTGTTTTAAAGGGTCGTGGCATTAGGAAGATTGAGAATCACTGGTCTAGAGGAACACCCTGGAAGGGCCAAGAGAATTGGGCCAGTCTCTGCAGGGTACTATTAAAGACCTTTGGGCAACAGTTATTTACCAGCCTGTATGAGATGATCTTGATATATATACATATATATATATATTTTTTTTTTTTGCAGTTTTTGGCCGAGGCTGGGTTTGAACCCACCACCTCTGGTATATAGGGCCGGCGCCCTACTCCTTTGAACCACAGGTGCCGCCCTGAACTTGATATTTTAACAGCTAATGGGTTCCAGATGGTACCAACAGAGTGCGATCTTCCCCCTCTTCAGGGTCCCCCTTGAATCACCCTCCCTCTCTGAGGGCTCCCCTGCCAGGATGCACCAGAGAGGAATCCCACCCCACCCTAGGCCTACCACCCACCAAACACTATGGAGAGGCTCATTCCATGGTTTTCTTTCTTTTGGTTAGCCAAGCGATTGGTCCTCCATCCTGCCTCATATAGTCCTGGAATGTCTGATGGGATGGTGGGGGGCTTCATCTCCCACTTCTCTCTCCACTCCAGACCTTTTCTGAGGGCCCCCTGACTCAATCATCGGCTCTCATTCTGCCAGGCCTAAGGTGTGCCCAATCTTTGCCCTTCTATCCCATTTCCAACTGTGACCAGCTGAGTGACTGAAGGGCAGCCAAGGGGAACCAATGTCTGATGCTGCCCCAGCCCAGCCTGGCAAGGCTGTCCCTGGGGACCAAGTATCTGAGGTTACTGAGTAACCTGGGGTTGCTCGGAACTGATCTCTACTAGGGTCAACTCCTCCCTGCTCCCTGCTCTCTTAATTCAGGAGACACTTGGCTCCTTTAGTTCCCATTGAACCAACCTCAGTGCTTATGGGATCAAAAAAAAAAAAAAGAATAGCAAAGCATCAGAGTCATTAGGTATTTGTTTAGTCATTCATTCATTCATTCATCTATTTTTTTTTTCTTGAGACAGACTCTCACTTTGTCACCCTTGATAGAGTGCTGTGGCATCACAGTTCACAGCAACTTCAATCTCTTGGGCTCAAGCAATTCTCTTGCCTCAGCCTCCCAAGTATCTGGGAAGACAGGTGCCCACCACAATGCCTGGCTATTTTTAGAGATGGGTTCTCCCTGTAGCTCAGGCTGGTCTTGAACCCGTTAGCTCAGACAATCCACCCACCTTGGCCTCCCAGAGTGCTGGAGTAACAGGCATGAGCCACTGCGCCCAGCCCCCACATCTTTTACTGTGTGACTCCAGCAAGTTATTGAGCCTGCTTTGAGGATGTTTTCTTATATTTGGAAGTGCTATTGTCTTTATGAAATTGTTATGAGGATTCCAAATAGTTGATATAGATCGCTGGCATTTTTGTAAACACTCAACAGATGTGGTGATTATTATTGTTCTGATTGGCTAAGCAAGAAGGGCAAATGGGTCACTGGCTCCAACACACTTCAGGGTACATGGTGTCTCTGAGGACAGGAGCAGATGGAGGAGGCAGGCCAGTATCCATGTGTCCTCCTATCATTGGCTGGAGGGGATGGGCAGCAGGGTCTGGGGTTCTGGGATAGGCACACTCACTGGGCTACTGCCATTAGACCAGTAGCCCAGTGATGGAACAGCTTTTGCAGTTTGGTTGTTTTTTTTTTTGGTCGGGGTCGGGTTTGAACCCGCCACCCTCGGTATATGGAGCTGGCGCCCTACTCCTTGAGCCACAGGCACCACCGATGGAACAGCTTTTGAGCAGAGGAGATTTGGAAGAAGGCAAAAGCCTTCAACAAACATATATTGAGTGCCTACTGTATATAAGCCACTGTGCTAGGCACTGGTACTGGAGTCCCAACATACATTGAGCACCTACTCAACCTGTCCCATCTGGAACAGAGGTAAATGAGTAGGCAAGTGATTGTATTGCAGGGGCTATAATAGTGGGGAAAGGTCCACGTGGGGACACTTGAGAGGAGCCCCTGACCTATGATGGAGGTGGTCAGGGAAGGCTTTCCAGAGGAAGCAATGCTTATACTGAGACCTGGCTCAATTCCATAGCTAGGGTAGAGGAGAATTCCTTTTTTAATCAATTTGTTTGTTTATTTATTTATTTACTTATTTATTATTATTTTTGAGACAGAGTCTCAAGCTGTCGCCCTGGGTAGAGTGCCATGGCATCATAGCTCACAGGAACTTCAAACTCTTGGGCTTAAGTGATTCTCTTGCCTCAGCCTCCCAAGTAGCTGGGACCACAGGCGCCTGCTACAACGCCCAGCTATTTTTTGGCTATAGTTGTTAGTGTTGTTTGGCAGGCCAGGGCTGGATTTGAACCTGCTAGCTCCAGTGTATGTGGCTGGTGCCTTAGCTGCTGTGCTACAGGCACCAACCAGGAGAATTCCTTTTTGTCTGAACACTCTCATATGAAAATAGAAAAGAGGCTATACTTTAGTTCCTCAATGTCCACTTTCTGGGGGTAGACAAACCCCAGACTTGGATTTCCCCTGAAACCACAGCCACTGTACTACTCTGCAAAATGCTATTATATTTATATACTTGACATGGTAAAAAATTATTTTTTAATTTTAATTTTTTTTTTGTAGAGATAGAGTCTTCCTTTATTGTGTTTGGTAGAGTGCCATGGGGTCACACAGCTCACAGCAACCTCTAACTCCTGGGCTTAGGCGATTCTCTTGCCTCAGCCTCCCGAGGAGCTGGGACTACAGGCTCCTGCCACAACGCCTGGCTGTATTTTTGTTGCAATTTGGCCAGGGCCGGGATTGAACCTGCCACCTTCAGTATATGGGGTCAGCGCCCTACCCACTGAGCCACAGATGCTGCCCTATTTTAATTTTTTTTTTAGACAAGGACTCACTTTCTCACCCTCTGTGGAGTACTGTGCATAGCTCACAGCAACCTCAAACTCTTGGGCTCAAGCAATCCTCTTGTCTCAACTTCCCAATTATCTAGGACTTGTACAGTCACCTCCTAAAACGCTTGGCTATTTTTTTTTTTTTTAATAGACAGTGTCTCGTTCTACCTCAAGCTGGTCTTAAACTCTTGAGCTCAAGAGATCCACTCACCTTGGTCTCCCAGAGTGCTGGGATTAGAGGCAGGCATGAGCCACCACTGCCAGCCAATGAGGTAACAATTTAATATCCCGTTTTCTCTCCAGAGGTTAACTATATTAGTCTCTATGTAAAAGTTTGTTGGAATCAGATTACTTATGTTTGTTAAACTTTCTTCATCTGTGAAATAAAAATGCCAGTACCGGTTCGGTGCCTGTGGCTCAACCGGCTAAGGCGCCAGCCATGTACAACTGAGCTGGCGGGTTCGAATCCAGCCCAGGCTCACCAAACAACAATGACGGCTGCAACCAAAAAATGGCCAGGCGTTGTGGTGGGCACCTGTAGTCCCAGCTACTTGGGAGGCAGAGGCAGGAGACTCGCTTGAGCCCAGGAATTGGAGGTTGCTGTGAGCTGTGATGCCACGGCACTCTATGCAGGGTGACAGCTTGAGGCTCTGTCTCAAAAAAAAAGAAAATCCAGTACCTTGAGGGGAAAAGTTTGTCAGAAGGCAATTATCTCCAAGCAATCTTTTCCCCATTCATTTAACATATTCTGTTTGCTTTCCTGGTACAAGCCCAGTGCTATGCTACAGTCTGGGGGAATGCCTTCCACACCCTGTCACCGTCAAATGAAACAGAACCACACTCTGTCTTCAAGCTGTCGAGATGAAGGAGACGGGGGAGCAGCCCTGCTTCAGAGGTGCATTGAGGGTCTGTGGTCAGTTCCTGACCAGTAAAAGTTTTGAAAGACAACAAGTGCAGAAGATAAGAGCGCAGTCTCAGAATGAGAAGGATGTAAGTCTGAGTCCAAGTTCTGTCCAAGAGGGATTTTGGACACGTTGTTTAAAATCGCTCGAACTAGCCGGGCGTTGCGGCGGGCGCCTGTAGTCCCAGCTACTTGAGAGGCTGAGGCAAGAGAATCTCTTACTCCCAAGAGTTTGAGGTTGCTGTGAGCTGTGTGACGCCACAGCACTCCACTGAGGGCGATAAAGTGACTCTGTCTCTACCAAAAAAACCCAAAACAACAACAAATAAAATAGCTCAAACTTCAATTACGTGGAGAGAATAACAGTATTTTCTCATAGGGGCTGTAGAGAGGATTGATGTCCACAAAGCACATGATGTGCGGTAATAAGTGATGTGGCCATTTCTTTCCTTCCTTTCCATTTTTTTCTGTCCTCTGCTAATCTTTTTTCTCTCTTTTTTTTTTTTTTTTTTTGAGACAGTCTTACTTTATCACCCTCGGTAGAGTGCCGTAGTGTCACAGCTCACAGTAACCTCCAATTCCTGGGCTTAGGCGATTCTCTTGCCTTAGCCTACCGAGTAGCTGAGACCACAACGCCCAGCTATTTTTTGTTGCAGTTTGACCAGGGCTGGGGTCAAACCCGCCACCCTCGGTATATGGGGCTGGCACCCTACCCACTGAGCCACAGGCGCCACCCACACCCAGCTATTTTTTTAGAGACAGGGTCTGGTTCTTGCTCAGTCCAGTTTGGAACTCCTGAGCTCAAACAATCCACCCACCTCTGCCTCCCAGAGTGCTAGGATTACAGGCTTGAGCCACCGCACCCAGCCTCCTCTGCTAGTCTTTATTTTATTTATTTATTTTTGAGGCAAAGTCTCACTATGTTGCCCTTGGTAGAGTGCTG
>CAUYRH010107009.1:0-44777 GCA_963574655.1 Perodicticus potto
TTTCAGACTGAACTGGGCAGTTGACCGAACTGGAAAGTGGCAGGAGCTGGAGTACCCAAGCCCTGCTTACCCTGCCTTCGCATGTGGGTCAGGGTACGTGATCTCCAGGGACATTGTCGACTGGCTGGCAAGCAACTCGGGGAGGTTAAAGACTTACCAGGTAAGGAAGGGTTTCTTACCACATTCTATCCAGCCCCTATTCTGTCTCTGAAAGCACAGCCCACTTAACTTGGGGAAAAGCATGTTATTCTTCCTGTGTAGAAATCAGTCCTTAAAGGTTAATTAAGGACACACTGCTACTATCCTTCAAATTCTGTTCCTAAGTCTTTTTTGAGCCTACCTAATATGTTTTCTGCCAATATTTACAAGTGTAATCCCTGGAGGAACATAAGATTTTTATTCATTCATAAGGAGGAAGACTAAAAGTATTTCCTGAAGACTTAAGGAACGTTGAGAAAAATGGGCTGTGGCTACATTGTCCGCTCATGACCTTGTGGTGTAGGTGCTCCATATGAACAGCCACTGGCTTTCACTTTGTGTATTAATGTCAATCCATGTTTGGCATTTCATATTAAAGTAATAAAGAAGTAGGCTGTTTATAATGGAAGTGGATGTGCCAGTCTTTACAACTGAAATAAGCTTTTAAACTTTATGGGCCATGTACAGGGTGAAGATGTAAGCATGGGCATTTGGATGGCAGCCATAGGACCCAAAAGATACCAGGTAAGCGGATCTCTTAGGGGCCGGCTCTCGGGTTCTTAAGAATTGAGAAGATGCGATTTCTAATGCCTGAGACTGGTAGTGTTTCAGATGTTGGATTTCAGTTTTTCAGTTTTGCGAGTGAGTGCATCAAACTTCCCAGGTCAGCATCCCAAATCTGAAAATCTGAAATGCTTCAGTGAGCATTTCCTTTGAATGTCATGTTAGTGCGCAGAGTTGAATTGCTCAAGCTGTAAAGTCTGTCAGACCCTGGGCAGAAACAACAAAGACCTTCTAGCCTGACAGCTCCAAGGAACCCATCTAGGTTGTCTGTCATACAACATTTTTCTCAGTTTAACCCAAAAGGAAATGTGGGGAACAAAAGTTCCCTTACCTACAAAGAAGAATTAGTTTTTTGTAGATTTGGTCAGAAATTTTTGCAGCTTTGAAACTTACTGACAGAATCCACTGACTTGAGTTTCCGGCAGTACGGCAATCGAAGCCCCTTTCTGGCTGATGGAAATAGAACCGTGCGTGTTGCGAGATAGCATTTAAGGCACAAGGATTGCTAAACCAGAAAAAAAGAGAAATTAATCTGCAGAGACTAAAATGGAAAATAGGAGCCCTCGGAAGAAAGCAAGCCCAGAGTTGGCTTTGCATCAGGGATTTCTGTTGGATTCTAGATTCTTCTGCTTCCACACTGGCTGTAGATGGTGCAGGGCACAGGAAGTGCACGTGGAGCCTGCAGACCGGAGACCCTGCAGAGAGCTGGGACCCTAGAGCAGCACCGAGCAGCACGCTCTCAGTTCAACGAAAAGCAAACCCAAGTCTAGTCACCGGTGATGGAGTCCTGGGTCTTTGTCATACTTCCACTCCCTCTTTGGCTTCCTCAACTTCGAATGGAATTATTTTCTGTACTGGTAATTGGGTACGTGGTCCTTGCAGGTCTGATGTTGCACTTCGTTGTTTCCACAGACTGCTGTGCATGGGGCTTGTTTCTTGATGTGTTAAGAGACTTTTTATTGTGACCTCGTGTCTTTGAAACTACAGCCTGGTTTTTTTTTTCTTATTTCCAATTAATTTGAGGGTACAAACAAGTAGGTTACAATGTTTGATTTGTTAGGTGAAATGGACTGTATTTAAAATGCATTTATAATGAAAAGTTTACTTTTTTTTTTGCTACGCACCTAAGGGCCCTACCATCTGTGAATATTTCAAATTTCTATCTAGGGACTTCTGGGGCTGTGGACTGTGAATAATGGTTCCAGCCCCACCTTAGTGCAAGCTGTGGTTACAGATGTTCAGGGAAGATTCCTTTTCATCCTCCTCAGGGGCAGGACTGAGACAAGTCACTCTCTATGAAGTTTTCTTACGTTCCTAGAGGCGGCGGCCCTTCAGGGATTCCAGCTCTCTGTGGCAGTCTCTAGTCTCCTGTCTTTGGGCATGGACTTTTACAATTATTATTATTGGGCCAGGCACGGTGGCTCACTTCTATATTCCTGGCACTCTTGGAAAGCTGAGGTGGGTGGATTGCTTGAACTTAGGGAGTTCGAGACCAGCCTGAGCAAGAGTGAGACCCCATCTCTACTAAAAACAGAACAACCAGCCAGGCATTGTGGTGGACGCCTGTAGTCCCAGCTACTTGGGAGGCTGAGGCAAGAAGATTGCTTGAGCCCAAGAGTTTGAGGTTGCTGTATGAACCACAGAACTCTACTCAGAGCAACAGAGTGAGACTTTGTCTTGATAAATAACGGAGTGTTTGTATGGGGCATGGACATAAACCCAAGGGTCAGCAGATGTCCTCTAGGCACATGCCGACTCCAGCCCTTTCTCCTACTGTTTCTTCTTCACCACAGGAGACCAACCATGCTTTATAAAGATTTTTAATTTTATCCAGCACTTTTGTGTTAACGGAATGGGTTTCTCTATAAATGTTTTGTTACATTGCTAAAAATTAGAAGCAATTAATCAATCTTAGTTGTGATTAAGAACTGGGGTTCAGAAGTCTTTAATCCCTGTCATTTTATCAGCACTCGGACCTTGAACCAAGTAACTTACCGCTCTTCATTTTAGCTTCTCGCTCGTGAGAGGGAAATCATTCTGACTTCCCAGGGTTTACTTTGAGAATTAAATGAGGCATTCATAAAGCACTTGGTACAGTTCCCAGTGTTACAAGCATCCACCTTACACTAGCTGTTATTAACCCTGCTATATAACCACTTTTCCTCTAATAGCAAATATGAAATTCTTCATTTGTGGCTTCCAAACTTGCTAACTCAAAGTTGTTAAACACCACCGTGCGTTGTTTCTGTGACAGGATTGTGGGGCCTGGTGCTTTCCCAAATCAGGAGGAACCACCCCCAAACCTGACTAATCTGTTCACACACACAATTGTCCTTGAAATAATTCCAGCTTCCTTAGAAGAAAAGCTGCCCATCTGCATGCTTTCTGTCTCAAAACACATTTCAAACCAGCTTTTATTTCCCAACAGGACAGCCTGTGGCTGTGCGAGAAGACGTGTGAGTCGGGGATGCTGTCTTCCCCTCAGTACTCTCCACAGGAGCTGGCAGAGCTGTGGAGGCTGAAGGAATTCTGTGGGGATCCCTGTCAGTGTGAAGCCAGATAATAGGCATTCAAATTAGCGGTGTTTAAAATCAGGGCAGGCAAATGATAATCTGAATGTAAGTCTGAGAAGAGCCTTAGGTTTGGCAACATGTCTTTCAGGAGCATTCGAGGCTGGCACTTCACCTGTAACCAGTGTGGTTTTTCTTAATGTTTGCACAAATTTCCTTTTTAAAAGTCAACTGATACTGTAGCATAAGAAACGTTTTTCTTTATATATTGGAAGGTGATTTGAAAAATACCAACTTGTTTTATAGAAAACAATTTCTAAATGCCAACCAATGCACTGTTGCTAATTCATAATTAATCATAGTACCTGTCATTTTTTGTTAAAACTTGGCCTAGTCTTAGAAATCTTAATAACCCAGAATTTGAATTTTAACCTGGATTGCAGGACAGCTCTGCTTAGCTCAATTAGGGTAATTACCAGCCAAAAAGAACTCACAAAAATGCTGTGTGATAGATCACTTGTTTGAGCATTGGTCACTTATACCAGAGTTTGGGGTTTCTGGAAATAATGTTGGATTTTGTGGCTGTCTGCATGAAGTGGGCAACCTGAATTTGAAAAGGAACTCATTGAGTCTTAGTTTCAGACCTTGGTTTTAAGGAAGTTTACTTTTATATAGTAGACAAGTACTCAAGTTTTCTTTTGTCATTTAACATAAGTCCTAAAGGTCAAAATTTAGTACTCTCCCCAAAAAGCTCATTTTCAAATATGAAGAAATCAAAGCAGATACCTCTCAGGGTTTCAGTGCCATAGGGAAGGATATTTCTAAACGGCTGACACTTTGCAGGAATGAATTTTGTTTTCCTCCTGTCATTGCCTAATGTTTCCCTAATGTATAAACGAATTCAGTCATAGCTGGTCGCTTCTATAGAGGAAGATATACTCAGTGTAGGTGTAACTGTAGGGAAAAGCATGTGCTTAATTTTGTAAACACTCAAAACAGGACTACTGAGAAGAGATAATAGCATTTATGTCACATGTAGTAGAGGATATGTCTCTGAGTTTAAGGGACATTTCCCAAATGACCAAATCATTTTAGTAACCTTTTAAAATAGTATCAATAGAGATTTCCATTAAAGCTGGTCTTACGACAGCCATTAACTATGTTCAGGTTTTATTAGAGTAGCTAGTTTCTATTTAGTATTTAAATCTTCATATAATGAAATGCAATCGTGAACTATAAAAATATGACCTAAGATCAGAAAATCATTAGTAGATTCAAGGCCTTTATTACTGCTATTATATAATATACACAAATCTAGAAATGTTTTTTCCCCAATAAAAAATAACATCCTTAGTTATATATGTAGGGCAAGTTGTAAACTCATTTTGACAGCAAAATTTTCCAATAAATCATTTATTTCCGGTGAACCCCAGACATGATAAGCAGTCTAGTCTCTAAATTTCATTAGCTGGTTGTTACCATCGCACTAACAGACAATCTCCATTTTCCACAGAATAAAACTGTAATGACTGTAGGTCATTTTCCAGTTCAATTTCTCTGTCCGGCATCTGAAGTTAGAACAAAGGGGGTGTGTGTGTGTGATTAAGACAGATGACAAGGCAGGTTATACATACTCCCCCTCCCACCCCGTAGCAGCGGGTTCCCCTTAAAGTCAAGCAGATTTATGGTATCCATTTAGTATCCACTTAGAATCAAACTGTTATACAGAGACAATTTAATGTCATAATATGGGGAAGCTTGACTTTGTATTTTGCTGGGCAACTTACTTTGGGACTTTCATAGGCCAAAAGAAGGTCTGACACAGGAACTTTGAGAACACGTGACAGCATTCCCTTCACCTTCTGAATTGTCATGGAGTCTGTTAAAGAAAAAAATCCATCAGCCGGGCGTGGTAGCTCATGCCTGTAATCCTACCACTCTGGGAGGCTGAGGCGGATGGATTGCCTGAGCTCATGGGCTGGAGAGCAGCCTGAGCAAGAGTGAGACCCCCATCTCTAAAAATAGCCAGGCCTTGTGGCAGGCGCCTGTAGTCCCAGCTACTTGGGAGGAGAATTGCTTGAGCCCAAGAGATTGAGGTTGCTGTGAGCTGTGATGCCACAGCACTCTACCAAGGGTAACAAACAGACTCTTTCTCAAAAAAAATCAGTTCTCTCAACTGACAGTTATCTGTAAAACTAGCTCACTTGAATTGCAATGGTAGCAATATCTGATTTCATAGTATCAATTTAGGAAAAAACTTCAGTCTTTCTACCAATTACTTGAGTCATTTGGGGAACTGTGGGAACATAGCTAATGTTTGACCTAAGTGCCCTTTGACAGTAAGTTTTCATATCATTTCAGTAGTGTGTTTCTTCCTTAATAGGAATAAACCAGAATAATATTCTGAGCACAGAAGTATAAGAATGAAATCACTAAGTTTTCTTTTTAAACTTTGTGATTACTCTCTTTATGAATTACTGAAAGAATAACGTTGGGGCTCAGGTATCCTGAGGACGACTCTCAGCCTCTCTGGCCTTAGTTTTTGCCTCTGTAAAATGCAGGTGTGGAGTAGACGAGAGCCTTTCCGGCACTAGAGTTAATTTAAGAGGAAATGCTTTGTTCAGAAAACACTATGAACTTCTTTCCAAAGATGGTTGTGGTGGTAGATAGTGGATATTTTGATTATGAGAAAAATAGTTTCTTTGAAGCTTTAGCTGGAAGTACAGCAATAGTGTAGTGTTCCCACACATATCACAGTGTATTCAAACAAATATTTTTCTATCAAAAATCATTTTTGTAAAAGCTGTGTTTTTATGCAACTTGTGATAATAAATGGTATCTTTATTTTAGAATAAAAATTGGCTTTTTCTTGTTTATATGTTAAATACAGGTAAATCTTTAATTTTTTTTTTTGGTAATACTCATTACTTTTATTTGCCATAAAAGGAACGATATTCTCAGTAGCTACTAAATAGGAGCTGGGTGCTAGCATTGTAGTGAAGGGCCCTGGGAAATCTTTAATTTTAACTAACAATTTGCTCTTTTTAGTTTAGTCCTTTGAAGACTTAGATGGAATGGCTTTCATTGTTTGGAGGGTGGTTGGAGAGGGGTTAACTCTTGCTTACCAATGGGAAAGGACATGTTCTTAATCCATGCCAGAAACCAGTCTGGTCAGAGAAACTACTTGCACTGAGTCCAGAGGAGAAAATGTCAATTTGTATGTAATAACTATGGTAACACCTGATTATCTTAACAGTCAGAAAATATGAAGGTAAGTCAATTTATTTGCCTATTTCCTAAGACCAGTGTTTTAAAAATGTCATAGATGGTGGTGCCTGTGGCTCAGTGAGTAGGGCACTGACCCCACGTACCGAGGGTGGCAGGTTCAAACCCAGCCCTGGCCAAACTGAAACAAAAAATAGCCAGGCATGGTAGAGGCATGGTGGTCGGCACCTGTAGTCTTGGGAGTCTGAGGCAAGAGAATAGCCTAAGCCCAAGAGCTCGAGGTTGCTGTGAGCTGTGACGCAATGGCACTCTACTAGGGCTATAGAGTGAGACTCTTGTCTCATTTTAAAAACATAAAAATGTCATAGAAAAGCTGGGCGAGGTGGTTCACACCTGTTATCCTAGCACTCTGGGAGGCCGAAGCAAGTGGATTGCTTGAAACTCAGGAGTTCAAGACCAGCCTGAGCAAGAGTGAAACCCCATCTCTACTAAAAATAGAAGAAATAGCCAGAGTTGTGGTAGACACCTGTAGGCCCAACTACTTGGGAGGCTGAGGCAGGAGGATCGGTCAGTGGAGCCCAAGAGTTTGAGGTTGCTGTGAGCTATGTTCATGTCACAGCACTCTACCGAGGATGACAAAGTTAAAATCCTGTGTCACGAAAAAAAAAAAAAAGTCACAGAAAAAGGCCTGGAAGCATACTTGTGTTCAAATAAGCATGTATAGGCTTTATAATGTATGCTGATGGACAGCTTGCATGTCCTTATTACGTGACGGCACGCCGATTCCTTTAGACCTGCACTGCCCAACACGGCAGCCACAAGGACCTAAACTGGAGCTAGTATGACTGAGAAATGAAAATTTCAATTCTAATGAATTTAAAGTTAAATAACCAGATGTGGCGAGTGGGAACTATTACTGGACAGCGCAGCATGACACTCTTCATTCTCCTTAATGGTACATTACAGTACGTTGTACGTGTGGTTCCACCAGAGTTTAGTCAACCATTCTCCATTTATAAACATTGAGATTGTTTTTGTCTTTGCCATTATAAGTGCTATGAGAGAATGCTTCATCAGAGCATATATGTATTTTTAATTTTTTATAGCATTTGCCACTTGACTTAACAGAAAGGGCACACTGTTTTTTCATGCCAGCCAGTATTATTTTAATTTTCACTAATCTGGATAAATTGAAAAAATAGTATTATCCTTTAAAAAGTAAATGTAAAATACTAATATTTATGTTAGTGGTTGGATATTCACAGCATGTAGCATAAGAATTAATAGAAAGAACCCTAGCTTACTATTAATCTGCTGGCTTACTGCTGAGTTTACAGAATAAAGGACTCAGATTCTCAATAGCATAAAACAATAATTACATATAATTCTATGGATAATTCTAATCATGTTAACTCTACTCAAAGACTAATAAAAATAGAATGAGTATGCTTATGGTGGGTGTTCCCAAAGGGGGAACCAAATCTCAAAAGACCTGGGATCCCAGCCAAGTGGTACAGAGCGTGGGAGAAGGGCGAGGTGGCACTGTCACCCCCAGACCAGGGCCGCGTTCGTTCGCATTTTCAGACCAAAGTCCTTGACAGATCTGTCTCAGGGCCTTCTCAGAGAAAGCATGAGAATGAAAAGTCTACGGACAAGGTTCTTGGGCAGTGTTCATGAGGGGTGACATTCCCATAAATGCAAAGATGTCCAAAGCCGAAAGCAAAGCTCTAGCCTTCTTTGACTAGTCTGTCCCCACCAAGGCCTCCCTGATAGTGTTATAATGAAGGGAACTCATCCATGATATAGCAGTAGGAAAACTACATGTCACAGGAGGGGAAACTGGATTTCTAGTAGATAAAAATGGAGAAGTAACTGGTAAATTAACACTAACTGGGTGGTTATCAATGAAAAAGTACTACTCTGAACACAGTTAGGGCCTTGCATAAGCAACAGCATGATAAACTTATAAACTAATTTAAAAATGAATGTGAATTATTGCACTGACAAGCGAACAAGAAAACAACATACTAGAGTCATTTAGACTATACATCTTCACTGCTCTAAATTTAACCTATTTGTATTTTAGCTAGAATCAAGTTTAATCTTGAGAATACACAGTATCATGGCACACTTTTAAAAAGACTGGGAGGCCTAGGTGGGTGGACTGCCTGAGCTACATCAAGACCCCATCTCTAAAAGTAAGTGTTACGGCAGGCGCCGGGAATCCAGCTACTTGGGAGGCTGAGGCAAGAGAATCACCTGAGCCCAAGAGTTAGAGGTTGCTGTGAACTATGACACCACAGCACTCTACCAGGGGTGACAAAGTGAGACTCCGTCTCAAAAAAAAAAAAACAAAACTGGCTCGGCACCTGTGGCTCAACAGGCTAAGGCGCCAACCACATACACCTGAGCTGGCGGGTTCGAATCCAGCCCAGGCCCACCAAACAACGACGGCTGCAACCAAAAAACGGCCGGGCGTTGTGGCAGGCACCTGTAGTCCCAGTTACTGGGGAGGCGGAGACAGGAGACTCGCTTGAGCCCAGGAATTGGAGATTGCTGTGAGCTGGGATGCCACATCACTCTCTCCAGGGTGACAGCTTGAGGCTCTGCCTCAAAAAAAAAAATAAATAAAAGTAAAAAGACTGGTTTGGTGCCCTAGGGTGCCAGCCACATACACTAGAGCTGGCAAGTTCAAATCCAGCCTGGGCCCACCAAATGACAATGACAACTACAACCAAAAAATGGCCAGGTGTTGTGGCGGGTGCCTATAGTCCCAGCTACTTGGGAGGCTGAGGCAAGAGAATCACTTAAGCCCAAGAGTGAGCTGTGATGTCAGAGCACTCTACCCAGGGCGACAGCTTGAGACTCTGTTTCAAAAAAAGTACAAACACTGGGCTCGGTGCCCATGCTCAGTGGTTAGAGCGCTGGCAACATACACCACAGCTGGCAGGTTCAAACCCAGCCCAGGCCTGCTAAACGACAACTACAACAAAAAAATAGCTGGGCACCTGTAGTCCCAGCTACTTGGGAGGCTGAGGCTAGAGAATTGCTTAAGCCCAAGAATTTGAGGTTGTTGTGTGCTGTGACACCATGGCACCCTACCAAGAGAGACATGGTGAGACTGTGTCAAAGATAATAATAATAAAAGACTTAATTTTTCTTTTGAGTGAAAATTCAAGGTAGGTTATGTTGATTTTAAGTTCTAAAGTTTTTCAAAGAAAACCATTTCAGTATGTCCATTAAAGGTATCTGAGAATCAATCTGTAGGGACTCTTGCAGAATATAGGAAAAGTCACAAATGTCCCAACAATTCATTCCACTTGGCTGTTTCCTCTTTTATTAAAGGATAGAAAGACAGATCCCATACTCAGGAAAACAGCTGTAGCCTTGGGGAGTTCCTCTGAAAGGCTAAGCCATTCAAGCTCTCAGACGTCTGTTTAAAAAAAAAATTATAAGGGATTCCAATTTTAACAAACTGTTGTCAGGATAAGCTAATAAAATTATGGGAGACCTGAACCTTTTGGAGGATGGGGAGAGCAATGTTAGCACGAATGATTGTATTTTAGACTATACAAAACTTGAAAACCTGTAAGCTGTGAGGTCCACACTTACAGATTTCAACCGACTCATACACAGGCTAGTGATTCAGAAGTATGAAGAAGGTTCATCATCAGACAGAAGAAGTGGGGGGCATTGTCATATTCTTACCTGGCAGTTGTTTCTCTAGGACTTTCTGATCAAGTTGATTAGGGCATTTTATCTTCAATGCTTTAAGAAAAAAAGGAAAAATACTAATTGATGTCTATTATAATAAAATTGAAATTAAATGTGCAAGTTAACTGGGATTGCCAAATAATACACCTGTATAGCTCAATCCTAATTAAAGAGCAGGCCTTACAGGCAGGGTGCAGTGGCTCACCCTTATAATCCTAGTACTCTGGGAGACCCACGTGGGTGGACTGCCTGAACTCACAGGTTCGATACCAGCCTGAGCCAGAGAGAAACCCTCATCTCTGAAAATAGCTGGGTACTGTGGCGGGCACCTGTAGTCCCAGCTACTTGGGAGGCCGAAGCAAGAGAATCACTTGAGCCCAGGAATTTGAGGTTGCTGTGAGCTGTGATACCACAACATTCTACTGAGAAGAACAAAATGAAACTCTCAAAAAAAAAATATAAATAAGTTTTAGCCAGGTGCTGTGGCTCACACCTATAATCCTAGCACTCTGGAAGGTTGAGGCAGGAGGATCCCTTAAGCTCAGGAGTTCAAGACCAGCCTAAGCAACAGCAAGACCCTGTCTCTATTAAAAATAGAAAAATTAGGACGATGTGCCCGTAGCTCAGGGGGTAGGGTGCTGGCCACATACACTAGGGTGGTGGGTTCAAACCCAGCCCCGGACAGCTAAAACGACAACTGCAACAAAAAATAAAGTTGGGTATTGTGGCAGGCGCCTATAATCCCAGCTACTTAGGCTGAGGCAAGAGAATTGCTTAAGCCCAAGAGTTTGAGGTTGCTATGAGCTGCAACACCATAGCACTCGTATCAAGGGCAACATAGTGAGACACTGTGTGTGTGTGTGTGGTTTTTGGCCAGAGCTGAGTTTGAACCCGCCACCTCTGACATAGTGAGACTCTTGTCTCCAAAAAAAAAAAAGAAAAGAAAAGAAAAAAATTAGCTGGGCGTTGTGGCATGTGCCTGGAGTCCCAGCTACTGCGGAGGCTGAGGCAAGAGGATCACTTGAGCAGAGGAATTTGAAGTTGCTTTGAGTTAGGCTGATAGCACGGCATTCTAGCCCAGACAACAGTGAGATGCCTCAAACAGGTCTTACTGATGTGGGACCAACATGCTATCACTTTCCCCTTTTCCCCCTTAGTACTTCTTTCCTGACCATTTAACTAGGTTTCAAGGGTAAAACTCACAGATTTGCAAATCACCGTTGAATTCATAACTCAAATACCTCCCACATTTATTACCACTATGAAATGAGTTTAAAGCATGACAGTTGCAAACTGTTAAATAAAGAATTAAGAAATATTTGACATTTCATCATTTCTTTAGAACTCAAGGCACTTAGGTACCTAAGAGAAACACACTTAAACCCCACAGGTCAGTATTACATGCTTCACCAAGTAAGGTCTGAGCAAGCCGTATTGGAATTTGGGATTCTTACTTAGTAGGTGGTTTCTGAGCATAAATGGTTGTTGTATTTTGAGTTCCTCATCTTCAGGTGCCCCATATTCTGTTTAAGAAGAAATACAAAGGGATGAATGATAAACCAAAGGGTTGCTCACTGTAAGAAAAAAAAATGTAGGTAAGTGTCCACACAGCCTTTTTCCTTTTCCAGGATAAACCTAGCAACACCTTGCAGGCCACACTGGGATCAGCTGCCTTTTTTTTTTTTTTGGTAGAGACAGAGTCTCACTTTATCGCCCTTGGTAGAGTGCCATGACGTCACACAGCTCACAGCAACCTCCAACTCCTGGGCTTAGGCAATTGAGTAGCTGGGACTACAGGCGCCCGCCACACGTCTGGCTATTCTGTTTTTGCAGTTCGGCCGAGGCTGGGTTTGAACCCACCACCTTTGGTATATGGGGCCGGTGCCCTACTTGATGAGCCACAGGAGCCACCCGGATCAGCTGCCTTTTATTCAGTTTGATCTTTAGGAGAGATGGACAGCAACCCCTTCTAAGAGAAGACCCTGTAATTGAACTACTTCACTGATATATGACCAGTGAAACCCAACAAAAGGAAATAAATGAAAGGCAACACATTACACGTGCATAGAAACATATTATTTCTTAGCGACTGATAACATCCTAGCTCATACTAGCAAAATAAGGCGGTGTTTTGGGATTCCTCAAACATGTATTCCAAGTTTTGCCTTCTGTAAAAGTTCCCTTTTCTTCTGGGTCCTGAGAGAAATTCGGTGCTCTTTCGACCACCATTCATAGGACATCTGTGCAAATTTTTTTTTTTTCTTTTGAGACAAAGTCTGACTTTGTCAACCTCGGTAGAGTGCTGTGGCACCACAGCTCACGGCAACCTCAAACTCCTGGGCTTCAGCGATTCTCTTGCCTCAACATCCCAAGTAGCTGCCTACAGGTGCCCACCATCATGCCTGGCTATTTTTAGAGAAGAGATATTGCTCTGGCTCAGGTTGGTCTCGAGCCTGTGAGCTTAGGCAATCCACCCATTTCAGCCTCCCAAGTGCTGAGATTATGGCATGAGCGCCAGGCTGGTGTTGTCAGTAACACCTGGGACACAGCCTCCATCTGAGGACAATGGGAAAGCAGTACTATTCTGCCCTAAGCTAACCAGTGACAAAATTTCTCTAAATATTCCCAAGTATCTATGCTTTTTCTAATTGTGTTCTTAGAACTGAAACACTGAACCATACCTTTCTGGCTGCCTTAGAACCCTCCTTGCCCACTTCGCAAGTGACTTAGAATTCACCAGGAGCGGCCAGGAAATTGGGCCACCTAATGGAATCATTTGAAAGCAATTCCAACAGGCAGGAGCCTAAAGCATTTATGCAGTGAGCTTATTGCATTAGGAAATATATAAAAAGGAAAATCGCATAAAAGTGAAATATGGAATAATGATGAAGTCAAACAAAATGGAAAGGACATCAAGGACAAAGATTAATGAGTCCTTAGCTTCAAAGCTAGAGGAACCAGGCTAAGGAGCCGCCATGCAGACCAAGTGTCAAACCCAGTAGAACACACGGCCCGTGGACAAGAAGGCTTAGGAACTACACACCCATAGCATGTCCATGTGTGTCAGAGACTTGAATTAGAAAGGGGCTTTAAAAAATCCCAATGCCTGGGCGGCACCTCTGGCTCAGTGAATAGGGTGCCAGCCCCATATACTGGTGGCAGGTTCGAGCCCAGCCCCGGCCAAACTACAACAACAACAACAACAACAAAATAGTTGGGCGTTGTGGTAGGCGCCTGTAGTCCCAGCTACTTGGGAAGCTGAGGCATGAAAATCGCCTAAGCCCAAGAGCTGGAGGTTGCTGTGAGCTGTGATGCCACAGCACTCTACTGAGGGCAACAAAACGAGACTCTGTCTCTCAAAGAAAAAAATCCCAATGCCTCTGAGATAAACTGGAGTGTTCCTTCCTGCCCTGGAGTGTAGGATGGTACACCACCTGAAACCTGAAGTCTGGTGACATATGCAAAGGGGAGAACTTAATTAAGCATTACTTTCCCTTCCCCAATGCAAATCTCTCCTGTTCAGGAGCCAAAACAGCCTTCCCGGCTCCTGGAAAATCCCTACAATACTGGAAGGGTACAGAAAGCCCCAGGAAAGGAAGAAGAGCGCAAAGGACACTGGGAAAACCCACTGATACCAGCACGTACTGAGGCAGAGCAGCTGGTATCGAGGGTGGGCTGCAGCAAAGTCTTCATTTGGTCTGTTTTTGTCTGGATCCTGATGTCCACCAGCCTTTCTCCATTCATTTCCAAAAGCCTTCCTGTAATCAAGCTCGGCTCCATGCCTTTCTTCGGGTAGTATCTGTGTTGGTGTGAAACAAAAACATTCTTCTGACACATGCTTTGTGTTCTGCAAACTGTCCTTCACTGCCCATGCGTAAATAACCACCAAATTGAAAGGGATTTTCACCTTTCTTTAGCATTGACAGAACGTAGGTGTTTATTCAAAAAGAAAAAAGAATTTCACTTTTATATTTTTCTTCATCAAAGTAATATGCCCACAAGCCAGTTTCAGGACTATGGCAGGTGCTAGGGTCACTTGCCAGAGCTTGGCCTGGAGGTGCCCTCCCTGGAGGAGCCACCTGGCTCCCAGTGAACGCAGGACAGTGCTAGCAAGGCACTTCCCTTCCACTTCCCAGGGAAGCAGCTCAGGAGAAATACGCTTTGTGGTTTTGTCTTCTTTCTGCCTGCGTTCCCCCAGAATGCAAGAAAATGAGAGTACCTAGTATTCGTCACCCCTCCTCAGACGTTAATAAACCAGGCTGGGGCAGTAGAGCAACAGGCTTCTGCACTGATCTAAGTGCAATGCTCTCTCCTGAAGAGTCAGAAAAGGACATTACTACTAAAATGCACAACCAGAGTGTTTTACCATTTGAAGGAAAGTTCCATCTCATATCCTCTTGGTTTTTTTTGGTTTTTTAAAAATATTTATTTAAAAAGGGTCCTACAGCTTTATAACCACAGTGCTAAAAGTGGCCCTGAACAGTGGCAGTGGGCCCAGCCTGGCAACCCTCACAATATCAACCCCATGCTTGTGTCTGGCCAAGGCCCCTGCTGGACTGCAAACGTCCCCAACAGCAGGCGGGCAGCAGAGTTATTGAAGGTGGGTGGCACCACTTCCTCCAGATTCACAGACAGGCAAGCCCACCTGATTGGTACAGCAGAGAATCAACCTTCACAGCTCTGTTTTCTTTTAAGCACAGTTACAATACAGTACAGTTAAAAGTCCAGAAGCAGCAGTGCACAGTAATTGAGGACAAAATCTGGTGCCTGCTCTGTTTCAGCTCTGGCTTGATCTGTTACTGTGGTGACAGCCAGTTGACTGGTCACAGGTCGGACCCTGGCTGCCAGAGGTGACAGACAAGAACTGGGCCAGAAGTTCCACCAATGAACACACAGGCCTTATCAAGAGGTGCGTTGTGCTGTTTCCCCGGCTGGGACCTGGGAGTCAGCACACACAGCACATGGAGAGAGATCTCAGAGGGAATGGAAGAGGCGATTCAGGTGGCCAGAAACCTCTTTTGACACTCCTTACACTCCCTTGATCCTGAAGTGGGGTTTTTCCAAACCCCACAGCCTCCCCTGCCTGACACCGACAGCACTGCTAGGCCCTGGTCCAGCCACTAGCCAGCCAGGGGTAGGGAGTATTACTGGCTAAGAGAACCCTGGTTCAAGGTGGTCAGACTTTTCTGTAACCTGTAGTGAAACAATGAACTTGAACAGCCCTTCTGAGAATGCTGAGCACGAGGGGCTGGTGTCTGAGTCCTGGCACCTGATGAAGCTACGGTCCAGCAGGGCACTGGCAAGTGTGACGATGCACTGCCTGCACGAAAGGAATTGCATTCACTTCATCCTCATTTCTTGCATTTCTTTCTGCTCAAAATGTTATTTGTTTTTTGAGACAGAGTCTCATGCTGCCCTGGGTTGAGTGCCGTGGCATCATGGTTCACAACCACCTCCAACTCTTGGGCTCAAAAGATCCTCTTGCCACAGTTTTCTACTTTTAGTAGAGATGGGGTCTCACTTTTTGCTCAGGCTGGTCTCAAAGTCATGAGCTCAAGCAATCCACCAACCTCAGCCTCCCAGACTGCAAGGATTACAGCAATATTTGGTTTTTTGTTTGTTCGCAGTTTTTCGCAGGGGCTGGGTTTGAACCCACCACCTCCAACGCCAGGGCCTTACTCCGTTGAGCCACAGGCGCTGCCCAATATTTGTTTATAAAACTTCCCTGAATGGCTCTCTTCTCTCTCTCCCCCTCTCTCCCCCCGTGTCTGTCTCTCTCTCCCCCGTCTCTCTCTCTGCTCCCATTTCTCATTCTCTCTCCCCTCCTCCTTAATGCTGCTCTGCAGCATCCCCCACCAATAACAACCTTTCATACAAGAAAAAAAAAAAAAAGACCATCAAAAGAGATTTCTTTCCTAACATAAAACAGGAAAATCACACAGGTGGTAAAAATATTGGGGGAGCTTTTCTTCACAGAAACCCTTAGGGGCTGACTCTAGGCCGGAGGGAGGGGGGAGCTGGCAACAGTTTCCTGTGCCAAGGCCAAGTCCAGCCCGGGCCACAGTTCTCCCAGCCTCTGAACATGCAGCTGACCAAGCACAAACTGCTTGGGGCTTTGAGGAATGAGAAGCACCAGGTAGGGAAGGGGGGTGACTTCCAAATGATTCCAGGAACACAATGCAGCTGCACATTGTGGCCCAGTCACAGGCCAACGCTGAGCACCCTTTACCAGGCTACAGGGCCAGTGGGCCACGGCACACAGAACTGTCCTTTGGAAATAAAACCAGATCATTAACCATGTTTTTTAAATAAAGCTGCAATGAGAGACCATAATTCTGAATGGAAATGGGATAGACTTTGTTTCTTCTTCATCAACAACACAACACTCTTGGGCTCGGCACAGCACAGTGGTTATGGCACCACCCACATACACTGAGGGTAGCAGGTTCAAACCCATCCCGGGCCAGCTAAACAATAATGGCAACTGCAACAAAAAATAGCCGGGCGTTGTGGCAGGTGCCTGTGGTCCCAGCTACTTGGGAGGGTGAGGCAAGAGAATCGTTTATGCCCAGGAGTTTGAGGTTGCTGTGAGCTGTAATGCCATAGCACTCTACAGAGGGTGACATAGTGAGACTCTGTCTCGAAGAAACAAAACAAACCACATAACACTCAGAAATCATGCTGAGAATGCAAACCAATACAACCCAAAAGTGCCAGGCACACAACTGCCTTGGTGTACAAAACCTGGGCTCCTACCCTAAAATTGGACAAGCTGGTCCAGGGCACCAGAGCATGGTAGCCAGACCTCACAGCTACGTGGGCGGAGAGCATCTCTGAGAAGCCTGGGGCTGGCTCCTTGGAGGATGAAGCCTGGCTGGTGCAGGGGCAGCCGGGTGGGGGTCTCTGGGGCAGAGCTGGCAGGAATGGTGACACAAACTGCAGAGAATCCTTGCTGAGGCAGGAGGCCCACTCCAAGGGCAGGGGCAGACACTAATCCTGGGTAGGGCATGATCTGTCCTGAACCTGTGGCAGTGGTAAGCAGGGCGGCTGAGCCTCCTGCAGGCACTGGCCGCGGTGGCAGGGGATGCCCCGGCATGACCGAGGCCCACTGGCTCCTGGGACAGGGCAGGATGGCAGTACATGGGGGGGTGGGGCTGGAGCCTGTGGGAGTCTCTGCCCCTTCAGCACCATCTCCTGGAGCTTCTCGGTCTTCACTTCCAAAGTGGGCCAGTTTCTGTTTGCACTGACAGACGTCAAAGGAGGAGTCTAGAGGAAGCTGTCCATCCAGAAACTTCTCTGTTCTTGGCGTCTTCCTCAATCCTGGCCCTTCTGCTTGAAGAGCTAACAGGGTCTCCATGGAAGCTGCTAGACTGTTCATCAGATCTGGTCTGCTTTATCTGATTGGCTTCAAAGAGAACCTGGAGTTCTGGGACTTCTGGGGCGAATGTGCCTTCAAGTGTCCAGCAGGGGCTGGTACACAAGGTTTCCTTCCGCCAGGCTCCCACTGCCGGCGAGCGTCATTTTGTTGTCAAGCTGAATGTTCCGCGTCTCTGGCATCTTCCGCCGCCTCCGTCAGCTGCCCCGCATCCTCCAGCAGCTACTGGGCTGCACCAGGGACAGCCCGCCAAACTGGGCTTTGCTCCCCACGCCCGCCATCTCATATCCTTTCCAACAGCAACTTTCTTTTTACACTTTTTGATTATTTATTTTCTAGCTTAAAGAAGACCCAGTCATGACACGAGCGCTCACCTCACACTTGTTCAGGGTCTTCAGCTGACCGATCTTGGCGATGATGAGCTGCCTCGTCGTCTGCGCTGCTGTGTCTCCCTCAGTCAGGGGGTTTCTTACGCAGGACAAAGCATGCAGACGCGGCAACTTGTCTAGCTCATTGATGAATGACCACTGAAATACAGCAGATGGAAATAAAGGAACACAAACAGGCTTTCAGACTCCTTTTCTGTATTTGAACCAGTAACAGAAAAGCAAACTTCCTAGTTCTAATCTAAGCCAGAGAATTTTGTCATGCACTGAGCTCTCCACTCTAGGAAAACTGCACACTTTTACTCTATAACTGCCATTTAAATTGACAGTTCTGGGTGGCACCTGTGGCTCAGTGAGTAGGGCGCCGGCTCCATATACCAGGGGTGGCAGGTTCAAACTCAGGCCCGGCCAAACTGCAACAAAAAAATAGCCGGGCGTTGTGGCGGGCGCCTGTAGTCCCAGCTACTTGGGAGGCTGAGGCAAGAGAATCGCCTAAGCCCAAGAGCTGGAGGTTGCTGTGAGCTGTGACACCACTACACTCTATGAGGGCGACAAACTGAGACTCTGTCCACAAAAAAAAAAAAAATGACAGTTTGCTTAAATCTGAATTAAACTAATTTCTTTCCTTTTTTTTGAGATAGAGTCTCACTATGTCGCCCTCAGTAGAGTGCCATGGTGTCACAGCTCACAGCAACCTCCAACTCTTGAGCTAAGCGATTTTCTTGCCTCAGTCTCCCGAGTAGCTGGGACTTACAGATGCCCACCACAACGGCCGGCTATTTTTTTATTGTTGCAGTTGTCATTGTTATCTGGCAGGCCTGGGCCGGGTTAGAACCAACAAGCCCCAGGGTATGTGGCAGGCACCCTAGCTGCTGAGCTACAGGTGCCGAACCAAACTAATTTCTTTCTTATTATTTTTTACTTTATGTGAGGCATTTCACTCTGAGGAAGTATTTCTCATTCAATTAAAAAAATTTTTAATAGAAATAGGAACCTACAAACTCCTCCACAGGAGCAGAAATAAGCGATAATATGCTATGCACTTACTTGTGATATCTGATTGTCATTTACTACAAGGTACTCTAAGGCTGGGAACATGGACGTTTTGCATCCTAGAAAAAGGAGAATTAAGTTACACCATGTAAGTGAAATAGGGTGAAGTATAGGGGCAAGGAAACCTTACTAATCTTACCAATTCCAGCATCTGGAAAATGTATAGAAGAAATTCCAATGTCAGAAAGAATTAGTTGTTCTAATCTGAAATTAAAAATATTAAATGTTATGACACAGTACAGTATAAAATGCTATGGGCTATCAACCAGACTAGGTTCATAAGTTTTTTGCCTATATCCTGGGTTTCCATTCCATGTAAAATATTTAGAAACCATAAAGTTCAATTTAAGGCATGTGGACTCTATATGATATTCTATCTAACAGCTTTTATACTGCTGGATCAGAGTCTCAGGGGAAAGAGACATGGTCTAACTGCCCAAAGTTTAATATAACAAGGCTTTTAGCATTATCACCAAATTATCTATCAAATTATCTAGTGCAGTCATAGCCCCACTGTATATGGTTCACAAGCACATTCTTTAAATTAATTAAAAATTCCCCAAATAAAAAAATAAAAAATAATAAAAATAATAATTAAAATAAAATTCCCCAAAGTAGATTACTCACTTTAGGAATTCCATCATATTTCTTGTTTTTTTTTTTTTTTTGAGACAGAGTCTCACTATGTGGCCTTGTATAGAGTGCAATGGCATCACAGCTCACAGCAACCTCAAACTCTTGGGCTTAAGTGATTCTCTTGCCTCAGCCTCCCGAGTAGCTGGGATTACAGGCGCCTGCCAGAACACCCGGCTGTTTTTTGTTGCAATTGTGATTGTTGTTTAGCAGGCCCAGGCCAGGCTCAAACCTGCCAGCCTCGGTATATGTGGCCAGCATCCTACTCACTGAGCTACAGGGGCCAAGCCTCCATCATATTTCTATTGATAAAGCATATACAGCAGATGAAAATTCATTCACTAGCACCGCCTGTGGCTCTGTGAGTAGGGCGCCGGCCCCATATACCGAGGGTGGTGGGTTCAAGCCCGGCCCCGGCTGAACTGCAAAAAACAGAAAAATAGCCGGGCGTTGTGGCGGGCGCCTGTGGTCCCAGCTACTCGGGAGGCTGAGGCAATAGAATCACCTAAGCCCAGGAGTTGGAGGTTGCTGTGAGCTGTGATGCCACGGCACTCCACCGAGGGCGATAAAGTGAAACTCTGTCTCTACAAAAAAAAAAAAAAAAAAAAATTCATTCACTAAAAACTTATTAAGCACTTACTGAAACAGCTATTTAGGACCAAATTACCTGGGCAGATACGCTATCAGAAACAGCTGATTTTCATCAATTGCTTTATTAGAAGAAAGGTCTAACAATTTGACAGTCTGTAGAACGTCAGTTGGCCTAAATGGAAAATAAAATTAACCTCTTAGTTATTTTCAGAGATACAGCCTTAAAACACCTGCATTTGTATGATGACGGGCTGGAGGTGAAAGGCAAGGGGACCTGGATACAAAAGAGCAAAGAGGGCCCTTGCGGAGATGGCACCGTGTTCCTGGGCGTGTCTGTCCTGCTGGGGGTTTGTAACTCGTTACCAATGGGGAAACTGAGTAACGGGCACAGTGATCTCTGTGTATTAGCTCCTATGATTGCATGTGAATCCGCAATTACTTCAAAATAAGAAGTTTAATTTAAAAAATCTGCATTTGCTTGAATAATAAACAAAACTATTCTGTACGATACCATTGTACTAATTCCAAGCTTTTAGTTGAGACTTTGTTGTAAATTATCTCATGTTTGTTTTACACAAAAAGAGGGAGACAAGCAACATATTTAATGTGTTTAAGAGCAAGCTGGATACAGACTTTAGTAAACTGACCTTAAATAGTTAATGCTAATTAAAAATGCATTATTTAATCCTTACAACATGATTTACATTAGCTTTCATTTAGAAACAGCAAATATATTTACACAGAACTAATAAAATTTATGTCTTCACAAATATTTAATTCTGATTGCATTTCCCTTGATTAAAACCAATTAGTGAAGTTTTAGCTGACATTCTAATTCATGAGGGCAATGAATAATAAACATCTTTTCTAATTCTTATTTACAAATCCTTCCACAATTAATGTTAGACATAAGATCACTTATTTACTCAGAATGACTAAACAGTTACAGATGCATTGAAGGAACAATACCTTTCAGAAATGATAATATTATTAGACTCAAGGTGTAGTTCCTCAAGAACTGGGCACCCAGAGACACACCGGAGCACCTAGAAGGGAAACTCAGTTCAGAGCTCAGCACCTCTGGTTGTCTCTTCCCACGCAGCCGTCACCAGAACCTCAGTGACTGTGTCAGAAAGAAAGTGCCTCACACACAGCTCAGGCAGACTATCTTTCAGGCCTGGAGTGGTGGTGAAGGTAATAAATTAAAATGCCAAAGGGCTGTGTTTTAATGCCATGGGAGCACATACTTTTGCTACTCTGAACCCGTCAAAGTTAGTGTCAATGCAGGGTTTGGACAGACTGGGGGTGCTGATTGAGTACATTGTTATTATTTGAGAGAGTGTTCAACCAAAAGAAGGAAACTGATGTTAAATACCTTTCCTCAATTCTAGATGCCAATCTAGGCTTGTAAAGCACATGCTAATTAGACAAAATATCACTATTATCATTATATCTCTGTCACCCAAGCTGGGTTGCAGTGGTTGATCATAGTTCACTGAAGCCTCAAGTTCCTGGGCTCAAGTGATCCTCCCGCATTAGCCTCTCAAGTAGCTAAGACTATGGGCGTGTGCCACCATGCCCCACTAATTTTTTTTCACTTTTGTACAGATGGGATCTTGCTGTGTTGCCTAGGCTAGTCTCAAACTCTGGGCTCTAGCAAGCCTAACTCAGCTTCCCAAAGTGCTAGAATTACAGGGCTATCATGCCCAGCCTACCACCTGAATTTCTACCTGCCCTTTCTCTGTTAAAGCTAATTCTATACCTGAAGAGCGAGTAAGTACTTCATAAGGAAAGAGCCCTAGAAATGAAGTTCCATAGCCATGGGCATGTTAAAAGGGCATAAGTTAAAGGGAAACCTGTCTCTCACTTACCTGCTTCTATGGCATTTCATGGATAAAAATGGCTGGGAATGTATTTCTATGTGCTTTGTTTGAAAATGGAATACTCAGTGGATGTGAAGTCAGTAAACCCCTGCCAGAAAATAGCAATACCGGACATAAGTCCCAAGTGCTGCTGTGCCAAGGACCATGAGTTCCCTTTTGAGCCCAGCTGTATTCAACAGAGCAGATGAACTTCACAAGAAAAGGACGTGATGTGAGAAGAGCAAGTGTGGTGGCTCATGCTTATAATCCTAGCACTCTGGAAGGCTGAGGCGGGTAGATTGCTCAAGCTCAGAAGTTCAAGACCAGCCTGAGCACGAGAGAGACACTGTCTCTAAAAAAAATAGCTGGGCGCTGTGGCAGGTATCTGTAGTCCCAGCTACTTGGGAGGCTGAGGCAAGAGAATCACTTGAGCCCAAGAGTTTGAGGTTGCTGTGAGCTGTGACGCTACAGCACTCTACTGAGGGCAACATAGTGAGACTCTATCTCAAAAATAAATAAATAAATAAGGAAAGATGCTAGAATAAACCAAAATGACCTGAGAGCATTTGGGTTCCTAGTTATAAAGCTCTACTTAAATACAGTATTTCTTTATAAAATGAAGCCACATTTGTAATCCCCTATTAAATAAAAAAAATTTTATTGCATAATAAACCAAAAGCTTGTAATTACCTCAGCCCATGTTATTCCTGTTCGATTGAGGACTAAAATCTTCAGTGCTGAAAATGTTCCAGTGAGAGAGGCTGACCCACAGGGGTATTTCAGTTTGTTTTCACTGAGTAGAAAAAGAAAATGCAATGTACTTAGGGCTGAACAGTAAACCCAACTGAAAAAACCAAAAGCCACAATTTGGGATTTAATCTGAAGAGTTTGATTTGTTTCAACATAAAAATGAAATCCTATTAAAAAACAGTGAGTCAAGACAAGCTAATGTTTAATATTTATAATATACAACTGTTTAGTACCTGACATGCAAAGATAATTTCACAAGGTTAGGGTGGCTACTTGGGGCTGTAGACTTCCTGACACCTACAGCCCAGGCACCTGTAAGGTCACAAGATGTGGCTTTGGACCTGCCAAGTGAAGTCCTGTGTCAGGAGTCTTCCTGACAGGCTACATCCTGGTCTAGAATTCTGCTTCTCTAAACACAGAGTCTGCCCTGTGGCTAGAAGGATGGCTGAAATCAATTATTGTCCTTTAAATTCTCTTAATAGACTAATCTCAAAACATACTTGATCTTGATAGTCACGCTGAAAGAAGATACCAGTAAAAAGCATGAGCCCACATTCCCAGAAGAGACACCATGGGTCAGAGTGCCCCCATTTGTTTGAGAGCACCCACTATTATAATGAGGCCTGACTACCCACTATACTGTACCTTGGTACAAATATGAAAGGGGAAGCCTGGCTACATCCTTGGAAAAGTTAGGTGCTAAGATTTAAACTAATCAAATATTCAGGAAGGTGTGGAATACTGTGACATTAGTAAAAACAGGTAAATTAGTGAAAAATCCTTATCAAAACTGAACTAAGTAGTATCCCATTGAACTTATTCCTGAAGCAATTAAATGCTAGAAGCTTCCAAATAAATACTCGCTTTTAATAATATCACCTCTCCTACTCTCCAGCATTCCACACGCTACAAGAAATATGAAGCTCTTCCAGCTCAATGTCAACCTACCTCATCCCCCACATGTTCAAAAGCAAAACCCATCCCTTATTAATGAATCATTTCGTATGACCATTTGTAAGACTATAACAATCAGTGCACTCCTGAAGACTAGGTTAAATTTAGATAAATTCATAAGCCCAAATCTGCCTGAATTAAAATGTCTACCAGGCGGCTCTACCCGCCTCCCCTCCTCACTGCCCAGACACCATGAAGGACAAGGACAGGTCGGAGTCTCACAGTGACAATTAGGCACCAGGAGTTCATACCTGAGATTGAGAACCTGCAGGCATCTGAGCTCGTCAGCAACATTTATCACTTCATCCCACGATGACAACAGGTTTTTTGACAAATCTACCTTTCTAATATCTAAAAGCACAGGTTAAGAAATAGTCATTTCAAAAGATTCATAAAAAACATAAAAATAGTTATTCTTTGATTTAGGAGCATGGGATTTTAAATGTTTTACTTTATATCCTCTATTGTGCTTAAAATTTTGTCATAAGCATATAAAACTTCTATCTTTTTTAAATTATCCATTAAGAGATTTCTTTAATTTCTTCATTAAGAAACTAAAAAGTTCATTGTCATAAACTCCAAACTTGAGACAAATATCCGCAACCAAGTGAGTAAGAACCAAATGTCATAAGACTAAACATCGCAGCCTGATCCAACAAAAGGGGGAGGGGCGGGCGGTGATGAGAGTGACTTACTAAGCACCTGAAGTCACCACCGGCCTTGCCCTCCACACTGCCTACCAAGCCTCAGTCACACTCCTGGCCACCCCTAGAGGGCGCCATTCAGCCCACAGGAATCTCCAATAAACAGCATCATCTCCGAGACAGGACGGGGAGAGCAGACAAACCTTCCCAAGTGCTAAGAGTGATTGGGGATCCGCCAAGAAGCAGCTGCACCCACCACCTCTGGGACAGGGATTCCGAGAAGGGTAAACCAGCGGGATGGAAAAATCAAAATACGGGAGTTGGCAGGCAAAGGTGACTACTAGTGAGAAGCAAGACATGCCAGCCGTGCCATCAGGAAGGGCCACAGCTTAGTAAGGTCCCCCCTGAGAGATAGAAGAGCCGGACTAGACCAGAGAAAGGAAGCCGCAGGTGGCGCCTGTGGCTCAGTGGGCAGGGCACTGGCCCCATATACCGAAGGTGGCAGGTTCAAACCCGGCCTTGGCCGAACTGCAAAACAGAAAACTAGCCGGGCGTTGTGGCGGGCGCCTGTAGTCCCAGCTACTCGGGAGGCTGAGGCAAGAGAATCGCCTAAGCCCAGGAGCTGGAGGTTGCTCTGAGCTGTGTGACGCCACGGCACTCTACCGAGGGCGATAAAGTGAGACTCTGTCTCTACAAATTAAACAATTAAAAAAAGGAAGACTGTATACTCTAAACTGAAATGTCTGGAAATCACTTGATTCACCTATTTCACAAAGAATTACTAAAGACCAGGAGGATCACAGTGAGCAAAGTCTCAGTGAGGGAGAGACAGGCCAGGGCTCAGAGCGACAGGGCAGGCGTGCGGGGAAGCGGGTGTAAGCGTGTCAGATGCTCTCACAGGACGGCACGGGAGCAGGGAACTGAAGGAAATGAGGGATGACACTGGAAAAAGGGCAGTATGGGCTGAGGTTGAAAAGAGCAAAAACGGGTGGTGCCTGTGGCTCAGTGAGTAGGGCGCCAGCCCCATATACTGAGGGTGGCGGGTTCAAACCTGGCCCCGACCAAACTGAAAGAATAAAATAGCCAGGCATTGTGGTGGGCGCCTGTAGTCTCAGCTACTCAGGAGGCTGAGGCAAGAGAATCGCCTAAGCCCAGGAGTTGGAGGTTGCTGTGAGCTGTGATGCCCACAGCACTCTACTGTGGGCGATAAAATGAAAACAGAGTCTCTACAAAAAAAAAAGCAAAGGCTCCTTGGGTTCCACCTATGACACAACCCACCAGCTCCAGTGGGCTTGGGGCAGATCACAAAGGGCCTCACAGGCCACTCCACAGTCTTTGCCAGTCTCCGCCTGCAGTGGGAGATTCTGGAGAGTTTGAAGCAGCAATGGGCTCTGACCTAGGTCTTTAAAAGCCACTGTGCTGGGTTGAGAACAGACTGCAGGGGAACAGAGGAGGGCAGGAAGCCTCATCAGGAGGGGACCGGAGACGTCAAATTGGGTCTCCTAATCTAGAAGAGGACCTGACAGGCTCTGCTTATGGATTTTGGTGTAAGAAAAAGAAACATGGAGGATAACTGTAAGACTTGTGGCCTTGGGCGGTGCCTGTGGCTCAGTGGGTAGGACACTGGCCCCAAATACCGAGGGTGGCGGGTTCAAACCCAGCCCTGGTCAAACTGCAACAACAAAAAAACAGCGGGGCGTTGTGGCAGGCGCCTGTAGTCCCAGCTACTCGGGAGGCTGAGGCAAGAGAATCGCCTAAGCCCAGGAGTCAGAGGTTGCTGTGAGCTGTGTGATGCCACGGCACTCTACCGAGGGAGATAAAGTGAGACTCTGTCTCTACAAAAAAAAAAAAAAAAAAAAGTTAAAAAAAAAAGAAAAGACTTGTGGCCTATGCAACTGGAACTGTCATTTACTGAGAGGGAAAAACCATAGGATGGGAAGGTTTGAGGGTCCTTAGTGGTGGACATGCTGGACTTGAGAGGACCACCGGCCCCCTGGACAGGACTGGCAAACAAGCAGTGGGATAGATAAGCATGGAAAGGGCGGGATGAGGTTGCCAACCACAGCCCAGCAGGGCCCCCGAAGCAAGGGGTCCAGGGTCTGAGCCTCGAGCTGCTCCCAAAATTACATCGAAAGAAGTGTCCTGCAAAAGACACTGACGAGAAGTGGCCAGTGAGGAGAGAAGGCACCAAACTGCCACCACCTCCACTGCACTGCCAGCCAGGCCCAGCTTCAGACCAGTTGCTATATTATTTTCCTTTTTCAAAGAAGAAAAAACTGAGGCACAGAGTTATCAGATAACTATGTAACTTTGTGCAAATTAACAAGTATGAATTTAAACACAACTCTGTCTCAATCCAAAATCCATATTATCACTCCCCACCAAACAACAGGGAGTTGTCAAACACAGATAAAATTTGGAGAAAGATTCTTTACAAAAACAGTGGCGGCACTCCCAAGGGTTGGCTGGAAAAGGGGCAGAGTTAGGCAGGAGCCAAAGAGGATGTTCTGCGAGGGCCGGGAGGAAGGGATGGCAACGACCGTCGGGGGATTCCAGCACGTGCCGGAATCCAGCCGGCTGTCAGGTCTGCCACTGCCCAAAAGCTGCGAACGGCTTTTCCATCTTGTTCTTTTGGTGTCCTGGTGTCAGCAGAGAGTGCTCACAGGCAGAGGCACCGACTCAGACTGCAGCTGCCCAGGTACCCGCAGACCCCCAAGGCCATTTCCAAGGGGAACTTCAGGCGCGCTGGGTGGGGAAGCTCTGCTTTAATTTCTGTTGCCACCGGTCAGGACATCTCACTAACCACTACTACCTCATCTGACATCAATCAAACTGCTACCAGACATCTTTTGCATAAATTATGCAGAGATCAGGCTGCCAAAGCCCTGGCCAGTCGGTCTGCACTCAGGGCAAGAAAAAGGGAAAGGCAACGGGCAATAGGCAGAGGCCCGCCAAGAGCACCCCCTTTTCAAGTAGCCCCCCTAGAGATTCCACTTTACTTGGCATCGTCTGGGGGAGACACGTGCAGGCAAAGGGGTCTGGCAGAGACTGCCCACGTGAAACGGACTTGCTTCTAGGAAGGTCAGACAGGACAGACACTAGGCCGTCTGGCCCAAGTGTTCCATCCGAAGTCAGAGTCCAATAATGAGCACTTCGTGAAAAGGATACTAGGACACGCTCTGGCAATTCCTCCTTTTTCACCGGCACGACTGACTGCACAGTTCCTCAGGGAAATGTCCTGCAGCTTGCTCAGCTCACTGCACGAAACAGAGTTCACAAAGACATCAGCGCACGCACCGTCCAGGGGCCCGATAAAACCTCAACAGCATGTCAGACACACACAAATATGCCGAAGGGAATGTACAAATGCAGTAACTGGGCCGGGCGCTGTGGCTCACACTTGCAATCCCAGCACTCTGGGAGGCCAACGCAGGTGGACTGCCTGCGCAGGAGTTCAAGGCCAGCCTGAGCAAGAATGAGACCCTGTCGCTATTTTTAAAAGTGTTTGTGTGTATGTGTGTGTATATACAGTAATTCCCCACTCAAATTAAGACAGCATTACCCAAAAAGTCATTACAAATGCAACCGAGGTCCTTTGTGTCTCTCCCCTCCCCCACGTCCCAGGGGCAACCTAATACTACATTTGGGGTATATTTAATCAAAAACATTTTGTTATACGTTTACTATGTATTTCCATATCCCTAAACAATGATGGCCTCGGTGTACATTATGAAGTTTGATGTAAAGGGTAATCTACTATGTAGAGCCTCTCAAAACTTACTTTTTTTCCTCAACGGCCTATTGTTGAGCTGTGAGATTCAGCCATATTGACACACGGAGCTCCAGAGCATTCATTTTCACACCTTATAGGTTTTTTACTGTATGAATAGACCACAATTTATTTGCTCTTCTGTTGACATTTGATTTCGATTGTTCAAAACCATACTAAACCCTGAATACTTCTTGCACTCACAGTTGAAGTACCTAGAGATGTGTCCTGGCGAGGGAGCCCAGCTTCAGCTCTACTACCCTTAGCAACCATTTCTTCAGTGTACAAAATCTGTGTTCTCTATCGATTAAAAGAATTCACATGTGTGTCCAAGAATACAGAATCTGGAACCGGACTGTCAGAGTTCAAATCCCAATTCCACCATCTCCTTTGGCTTTGGGCAAGTTAACTAATGTCTCCGTGTCTCAGATTTCACATCTTTAAAATGCTATGTTGCACACACAAAGTTCACAACTGTCAAAAGTGGAAACAACGCCAAGCGTCCAAGGACAAATGAATGGATGAACACAGGGTAAATTCATACAATTGATATATTATTGCACAGCCTTAAAAAGGAAGTTCTGACATAGCCTACAACATGGATGAACTTTGAGGATATTACGGTAAATGAAATAAACCTTTTACTAAAGGACAAACACTACATGATTTCACTTATATGATACACCTAAGGGGGAGTCAAATTCATGGAGACAGAAGGAAGAACGGTGGTTTCTTTGCCACGGTCTGGGCAGAGGGGAAACAGGGAATTACTATTGCATGGTAATTTGGAGACGATGCAAAAGTTTTGGAGATGTACAGCAATTTGCATATAGTTATTAAAACTACTGAACTAAACACAGATGGTTAAGAAGATATATTTTATGTGTGTTTTACTATAATTTTTAAAAAGCTACAATAATTTAGTGAGTTAGTATCTGTTAAGCTCTCAGAACACTGACTAGAATACTGTAATTCACCTTTTATCACTTAAGTACTTATAAAAATAAACTCAAAATTTGCAAATTGACCAACAGGATGAAAAAATAAACATAAAAATAGTCTAGGCACAGTGGCTCACACCTGTAATCCTAGCACTCTGGGAGGCCGAGGTGGATGGATTGCCTGAGCTCAGTAGTTTGACAACAGTCTGAGCAAGAGCAAAACCCTGTCTCAAATAAAATTAGAAAAAAAAAAAAAAAACCTAGCAGGGCATTGTGGCAGCCACCTGTAGTCTCAGCTAATTGGGAGGCTGAAGCAGGAGGACTGCTTGAGCCCAAGACTTTGAGGTTGTTGTGAGCTGTGACACCACAACACTCTTATCAAGGGTGACAGAGACTGTCTCAAAAAAACAAAACAAAACAAAACATAAAACTGACAACCTTTGGGGAAAATACCATGATCGAAATGAAGGCATGAAATATTAAAATCATCAGAACTCACAAAAAAGGCAGCAGCAGAGTTGCACAGGAGAAGCTCCCGCTCAGCCACAGGGCCCTTAGTGTTTCAGCCATGTTTTCACAGTGCCGGAGGCCAAAATAAATTCTCTCAGATCCATTCAGAACGCAGTTCAGGCCACACAACCTAATGATTTCTGGTGTCCTATCGACTCCGTGTCTGTGGGGCATCATACAACTTCCCAAACCCGGAATCAGACTGGATATCACAACGACCATCTCCTGTTCGGAGGTGATTTTCAGAAATACTTGTTTTTTTAACAAAAAAATTTGTATTACTGTATAACAAATGTACATAAACACTTGCTTTTTATCACAATTGCCCAAGACCCAGCTCTGCGGGAATATGACAGCAAAAGGAATTGTCCGAACCCAATGAAACCGTGAACTACCTCAAACCAGTCGTCTGCACTGGGTCTGACGCGTGCTGCTGTTTCTCTCTCTCTAAAATTTAAAACATCCTGACTCGCTTGTGCAACTGGCAGGAAGCTTGGGACCCACATTTCAACAGGCTCTACTCCAAAGCCAAAACCATCTTCAAGAGAAAACGATACATAATGGTTTTGAATTGCTTTTGATTCCTTTAGTATGTAAGTCATTTTTTAGTGGTACAAACTCAAAGCTAGTCAGCTAGGTATTATTAATAAGGCTAAAAGAGAATGGCTTAAAGTAGAGATTTCAATTTCTAACCGTAGCTGACACTAATCACAGAATCTCATTTGTTACTCACCACAGCACTAACACCTTGAATATTGTTTTGTAAACTGGGAAACTGAGGCTTAAATAAGGTATCTCTAACTCGTCAAAGGAGGCTCAGTTGGCAACTGAGCTGGGCCTAATGCCAACATTTGGGACATTCTACCAAATGCCTCAATTTCTTAATTTACTAAATTAATCTCCACCCAACAAAAGAGATTACTACAGAATCTCAACAATTTTTACCGTATCAGATAAGAAAGACACAGCTATGTTTGATTTTTCTTTTTGGGGGGGTGGTGGTGGTGGCAGAGTTTCAAGTTGTCACCGTTGGTAGAGTGCTGCAACGTCATAACTCACAGCAACCTCCAACTCAGGCTCAAGCAATCCTCTTGCCTCAGTTTTTCTATTTTTAGTAGGGACGGGGTCTTGCTTTTTGCTCAGGATGGTCTCCAACTTGTGAGCTCAAGCACTCCATCCTCCTCAGCCTCTCAGAGTTTACAGTCTCAGGATTACAGTCAAGAGCCACTGCACCCGGCCAGACACTAGCTAATTATTAAATGCAATGATACTCAAATAGTAGGGTCATTCACCAGGAAAATTCATGAGCTACATAGTCATTCAGAAACTAGCGAAAGGGCGGCGCCTGTGGCTCAAAGGAGTAGGGTGCTAGCCCCATATGCCGAGGGGGCGGGTTCGGGCCTAGCCCCAGCCAAAAACTGCAAAAACAAAAAACAAAGCAGGAACTAGTGAATGAAAATCTGTTTACAATTTGCTAATCTAGGAACTCATAATATTACCTGAAAGAGATTAGCAATAAGAAAAAAAGACTTTTAAGTAAAAGATATTTAAATATTCATTTATTTTTTAATTTTTTTGAGACAGGGCCTTGCTCTGTAACCTGGGCTCGAGTACAGTAGCATCATCATAACTCACTACAAACTCCAATACCTGAGCTCAAGCCATCCTCCCACCTCAGCCTCCTGAGAAGCTGGGACTATAGGTCTGTTTCACCACCCCCAGCTAATTTTTCTTTCTTTCTTTTTTTTGTAGAGATGAGGGGAGTCTCACTCTGGTGCTCAGGCTGGTCTTGAACTCCTGTTCTCAAACAATCTTCCTGCCTCTACCTCCTGAAGTGCTAGGATTACAGGCGTGAGCCACCGCACCTGGCCGATATTCTGAGATTTTTTTATTAATGAAGGCCATCTATGTCAAAGAGTAAAGTTGTGAGAAATGTATTTATTCTTCAATACTGTCCCTATCTGCACTTTCATATTACATTAAATCTTAATAACACAAAAGATTTTATTTTGGATGGAACTAGAGCTCAATTCTTTTATTTTAGAGACTGAAAGTAAACATCGTAGGCCCATCCCAGGTGGCCACACATCTGCTTGTGCACAGTGGCCACAAGCAGGGTCACTACTCAGGCGCCTGGTCTAGGGAGAACAGCACAACACTAGCCGTCACTAAAGCTGAGGGACCTGTCAGGTTCTTGCGCAGCTAAGGCTGGTTTTGGGTAAGTAGCAGCTTCCACTCGCTCTGCTGGAGCCACTGGTTAGTGAGCAGTGAGTCACACACAGAGTGTGAGAGGAAAGAGAGTGCTCTGGTGCAGTAGCCTGAAAGTGCGTTATTTAGGATCCTCGGCCTGGGGCCCTTCTTTTTTTCTCTATTTATTTTTCTTTCTTTCTTTCTTTTGTTTTGAGACAGAGTCTTACTTCGGTGCCCTCGGTAGAGGGCCGTGGTGTCATAGCTCATAGCAATCTCAAACTCCTGGGCTCAAGTCTCTTGTCTCAGCTAGTCCTCAAGACTAGTGGGGACTACAGGCACCTACCACAACACTCAGCTATTTTTTTAGAGACAGGATCTCACTCTTGCTCAGGCTGGTCTCAAACGTGAGCTTAGGCAATCCACCCACCACGGCCTCCCGGAGTGCTGGGATTATAGGCGTGAGCCACAGAGCCCAGCCTGCTGGGGCCCTTCTCAAAATCAAATTCTAGGAGCCCATCCCCAAATTTCTGACTTGGCAAATCCGGGGTGGGACCCAGGATTCCGCATATTTCTAAGCTCTCCATTGGGTAACAATGTGTGATCAGATGTAGGAACCGTCCCCGCTAGATGGTGCGAGCACAGGTAACAATTTGAACTCGTTTCCATTCCTAACTTTTTTTTTTTTTTTTTTTTTTTTTGAGACAGAGCCTCAAGCTGTCACCCTGCATAGAGTGCCGTGGCATCACAGCTCACAGCAACCTCCAATTCCTGGGCTAAAACGATTCTTCTGCCTCCGCCTCCCAAGTAGCTGGGACTACAGGCACCCGCCACAACGCCCGGCTATTTTTTAGTTGCAGCCGTCATTGTTGTTTGGCGGGCCCGGGCTGGATTTGAACCCCCCAGCTCAGGTGTACATGGCTGGCACCTTAGCCCGTTGAGCCACAGGCGCCGAGCCGCATTCCTAACTTATCATCCAACTGGACATGTCACCGTGAAGTAGAAAAGGACCAAAATGTTACTTAATAATGAGTCAACATAGCTTGGCACCTGTGGCTCAGCGGGCTAAGGCGCCAGCCACGTACACTTGAGCTGGTGGGTTCGAATCCAGCCCGGACCTGCCAAACAACAATGGTGGCTGCAACCAAAAAAAAAAAATGGCCTGGCGTTGTAGCGGGCACCCTGCAGTCCCAGCTACTTGGGAGGCAGAGGCAAGAGACTCGCTTGAGCCCAGGAATTAGAGGTTGCTGTGAGCTGTGATGTCACAGCACTCTATCCAGGGTGACAGCTTGATGCTCTGTCTCAAAAAAAAAATAATAATAATAATAATGAGTCAACATAAAATAATGGCTCAATGTTTCAATTATAAACTAGGAAAATCCACCATTCCTGTGCTAAAATAAGAATTTTAATTTCCCTGAATACCCAATCCTTGGATTCCTCAGATTTCAATTCACTGTCTGCATAAAAAGGATAAATCAGATTGGGAACAAAATCCTAAGCGTCCATACACAGTCCTGGAAACTTCAAACTTGAACTTTAAAGAAACCTTAAAAGTCAGCTCCACCATAATCAACTCCTCTTACCTTTGCAATTTAATCACAGAGTCAAAACCAACAGTCTCCACAGGTTTACTTCCGATTATAACAAGTTGCTCTTTTCCGTCTTCTTCCGGTCCATCTTCTAACGCGTAGCGGTTCTTAACTGCGGTAAGAAAGTCTATTCCAAAATTTACCTTGTTAGGCCGAATAAAGGATCCTCCTGTTGGGTGTCTAGAAAAAGGATAAAATGCAACACAGAAAATATCACCCATTAATAAAGGTCATAATGCAATGTTACAAACGTTTTCAAAAACTTCTATATATGAAAAATCAAAATCACTATAAAAGAGAATATATTAAAGATAAATATATAACAATATGATTGATCATAAAGGGTTTTGAGCTTATGTAAGCATGTAAAATCTCTAGACAGGAAATATGGAATAGATATTTCACATTATAGAAAACAGAAGCATTAAAACCATGGGGTAAAGATCTATCTTGCTAACGATTAAGAAATATAAATTCGGCTTGGCGCCTATGGCTCAACGGGCTAAGGCGCCAGCCACGTACACCTGAGTTGGCAGGTTCAAATCCAGCCCAGGCCCGCCAAACAACAACAATGGCTGCAACCAAAAAATGGCTGGGCTTGTGGCGGACACCTGGAGTCCCAACTACTTGGAAGGCAGAGGCAAGAGACTCACTTGAGCCCAGGAATTGGAGGTTGCTGTGAGCTGTGATGCCACGGCACTCTATCCTGGGTGACAGCTTAAGACTCTGTCACAAAAAAAAATATATATATAAATTCAGCTTGGCGCCGGTAGCTCAAGTGGCTAGGGCGCCAGCCACATACACCAGAGCTGGCGGGTCCGAATCCAGCCCCAGCCCGCCAAACAACGATGGCTGCAACCAAAAAATAGCCAGGTATTGTGCCTGGCACCATAGTCCCAGCTACTTGGAGGCTGAGGCAAGAGAATTGCTAAAGCCCAGGAATTGGAGGTTGCTGTGAGCTGTGACACCACAGCACTCTACCCAGGGTGACAGCTTAAGATTCTGTCTCAAAAAAAAAAAAAAAGGAAATACAAATTCAAATAATGAAACTATTTTCAACAAAACTGGCAAAAAATATAGAAAAAACATAAAACTCAAAGACTGCAAGACTGGATTTGTCTTGATTGTATCATCATACTGTGAGGTATCCTAGAAGCCAATGAAAAAAATTGAACAACTGTGTCCAATCCTACAGCTAGATAAGGTAAGGTGATACCTAAGGCCTGGCCACTGAAACTAGCAATACAAGAGTGACCCTTCCTAAAACTGGTCTGGGCCCGGCGCAGTGGCTCACACCTGTAATCCTACTAGTCTGGGAAGCCAAGGCTGGTGGATAGCTTGAGGTCATGAGTTCAAGACCAGCATGAGCAAAAGTGAGACCCCCATTTCTACTAAAACTAGAAAAACTGAGGCAAGAGAATCATTTGAGCCTGAGTTAGAGGTTGCTGTGAGCTATGATGTTACCGCACTCTACCCAGGGTGACGGCTTGAAAACACTGTCTTAAAAAAAAAAAAGACTGGTCTGGATGAAACAGTGGGGCAAAGCCTGATGGGATGAGTTCCGGAGAGGGAGAGGACAGGAAGCACCACTCTCATTCCCCAGATTTTATCAGAAAGGGAAGAAGAGAACAAGGCTGAGGGTAGAAGGGTACACAGGTCAAAAGAGGAGGTTTTTTTTTTTTTGAGACAGAGCCTCAAGCTGTCACCCTGGATAGAGTGCTGTGGCATCACAGCTCACAGCAACCTCCAACTCCTGGGCTCATGCGAGTCTCCTGCCTCCGCCTCCCAAGTAGCTGGGACTACAGGCGCCCGCCACAACACCCGGCCATTTTTTGGTTGCAGCCGTCATTGTTGTTTGGCGGGCCCGGGCTGGATTCGAACCCGCCAGCTCAGGTGTACGTGGCTGGCGCCTTAGCCGCTTGAGCCACAGGCGCCGAGCTTCTTTTTTTTTTTTTTTTTTTTTTTTTTTTTTAAGAGACAAGGTCTCTTGGCAGCACCTGTGGCTCAAAGGAGTAAGGCGCTGGCCCCATATGCCGGAGGTGGCAGGTTCCAACCCATCCCTAGCCAAAAACTGCAAAAAAAAAAAAAAGAGAGAGAGACAAGGTCTCACTCTGTTACCTATCCCGGAGTCCAGTGGTGTGATGATAACTTACTGCAACCTCAAACTCCTGAGTTCAAGTGATTCTCCTGCCTTGGCCTCCCCAAACTGCTGGGATTATAAATGTGAGCCAGATTGCCAGATGGCCAGATCTTATCTGTATCTTCTTAATCTCCAAAGCAGGACCTTTGAGCAGTAGCAGAGGGAATTTTTTATTATAGTAAACACTGATGGTCTGCATATACAAAGCTAAGTTTGCTCCTTTCTTAGATGAATTCTATCTGTGATAGGGAGAGGGCTAGTTGTGTGTATTGAATGTTGAATTCCTCAGTGAATTCTAAGGCAGTATGTAATATGGAAGAGACAATATGTCTGCAGAATTTAAAGAATAACCAAAATTAGTGGAATGTGTAATAGTAAGTGGTAGCAAGAATCAGCTCAGTAAATGTGTTACATTCGTAGATTTGTCTCCACCCACACTTAATTATCTACAGGTGGAAACAATACATCAGGAGCTTACAATTCTCCACCTACTTTCTGCTCAGGCAGTGTAAGCAGAGGATATGGCTCCTAAGAAAGTGTACTCTGAGATGGTGGAGGTAAATGTGCTGCTTCTCACAAAGTTCGTTCATTTCTCTGCAGATAGTGAGAGGTGAATTTTTAAGAGTAAATTCTTGCCTGACAAGAGGTATATCACAACCTATTTATTCCCTTTAAAAGAACAATATTAAATTAGTGTGAGTGAGTATTGTGACAAGATAGTTACTTCCTCTAACAGGAAAGTAAGTTGCTTTTTTCATGACTTTTACTTGAAATATTATTAAAGGTTAAAGATTGATTTCTGTGCACTCTAGGTGGTGTACACCAGCTCTTTTTACAAACAGCGTCTTCTCCCTCAACAGGTAGAACAAAGCAGTGGCATTAGATTCCAAGTAACGTTACTTTTGGCCTCTGGGGAAAAAAGGATATTAATTCTAATACTTTGTCACACATAATGCTGTGATTTGTTTCTGGAGAGAACATTTAGGAAGGAGAATGAACCAGGACTCTGGTGGATAAAGAAGCTGACAGGCAAAAACTGAAATAGAGGAGTAGAAATCCCTGAGTGTTAAAGTGAGTTAGTGACTTGGATTCTCTCATTTGTTTTAAATTATTAACCATAATTTTCAGTGATGAAATCATTGAACACAGATGAAAATAAGAAAAATTTACTCTTTGAATTTTACTTGTTTGTGTTTTTCCTTCTTTGCAGAAGAAACCCAAACTGCTCAGCCTAAAGGAGTCCTCTATGGCAGATGCCAGCAAGCATGGTGTAGGAACTGAATCATTATTTTTTGATAAGGTAAGTAATGGATGAGTTAGATTTGATATTAGCTATTAATGACAAGAAAATGACCCCATCTCAAGAGGATTTTCTTTTAAAGGCATCAAGCTGATTAGGACTTTCTCTTTTTAAACATAGTTTACAAATGGTGAGTCCTTACAATCTGCCACCATTGTTAACACTGCTAGAGAAATGGTAGCATTGTCTGCTTTGTTTTGTGAAGTAGTTTGTGGCAAGGGGCAGCTTTTTTTTTTTTTTTTAAAACAAAACAGCTCAGCGCTTGTGGCACAGTGGTTACGGCGCCAGCCACATACACCGAAGGTGGTGGGTTCAAACCCGGCCTGGGCCAGCTAACCAACAATGATAACTTCAACAAAAAATAGCCAGGCGTTGTGGCTAGTGCCTGTAGTCCCAGCTACTTGGGAGGCTGCGGCAAGACAATTACTTAAGCCCAAGAGTTTGAGGTTACTGTGAGCTGTGACACCACAGCACTTTATCGAGAGTGACATACTGACACTCTATTTAAAAAAAAAAAGGCCTTGCTCTGTTGCCCAGGCTATATGGTACAGAGGATTGCTTGTGCTCAAGCGCCCGAGTACCCAGGACTATAGATGCATCCCACTGCATCCCACTAATTTTCTGGGTTTTGTTTTTGGAGAGGTAGGGTCTTGCTTTTGCTCAGGCTGGTTTTGAACTCCTGAACTCAAGCAAATCTCCGGCCTTAGTCTCCCAGAGTGCCAGGATTATAGGTGTGAGCCACTGTGGCTGGCCAGAAGTCAGGCTTTTTGTTTTTCATTTTTTGTTAAGAGATAGGATCTGGGCAGTGCCTGTGGCTCATTGGGTAGAGCGCCGGCCCCATATACCGAAGGTGGCGGGTTCAAACCCAGCCTCGGCCAAACTGCAAAACAGAAAAATAGCCGGGCATTTTAGTAGGCGCCTGTAGTCCCAGCTACTTGGGAGGCTGAGGCAAGAGAATCACCTAAGCCCAGGAGTTGGAGGTTGCTGTGAGCTGTGTGACGCCACGGCACTCTACCGAGGGTGATAAAGGATAGGGTCTCACTATGTTTCCTGGGCTGCAGTGTAGGGGCTATTCACAGGCGCAGTCACACTACTGATAAGCATGGAAGCTTTGACCTCCATTTCCACTCTGGGCCAGTTCACCCCTCCTTAGGCAACATGGTGGCCCCCCCCACTCCCAGGAGGTCACCATATTGATGCCGAACTTAGTGCGGACACCCAATTGGCATAGCACACTACAGCCCAGAACTCCTGGACTCAAGCGATCCTTCTGTCTCAGGCTTCTGAGTAGCTGAGACTACAGGCGCGCGCCACCGTGCCCGGCAGGCTGTTTATTTTTTTGAGAGAAGAGTCTCAAACTTTGTCACCTCTGGTAAAGTGCAGTGGCGTCATAGCTCACAACAACCTCACTCTTGGGTTTGAGCACTTCTCTTGCCTCAGCCTCCCGAGTAGCTGGGAGTACAGGCACCTGCCACAATGCTTGGCTATTTTTTAGAGACAGGGTCTTGCTCTAACTCAGGCTGATCTCAAACTCCTGAGCTTAGGCAATCCACCCGCCTCGGCCTCCCAGAGTGCTGGAATTATAGGCATGAACCACCGCGCCTGGCCAGAAGACAGGTTTTAGAAAATGCATCATGTTGGGGTGGCACCTGTGGCTCAAAAGAGTAGGGTGCCGGCCCCATATGCCAGAGGTGGCAGGTTCAAACCGAGCCCTGGCCAAAAACTGCAAAAAAAAAAAAGAAAGAAAGAAAATGCGTCCTGTTTCTCACAAAAGATGTTTGGAACTCCCCATTATAGATTTCCAGATCTATACCATGGAGAGTATAGGTGCTCCCATCAATTGTTGAGGACTTAAGATGACTTTTAATCGTGTAATTGTTGTGATACTTATTTTTGGTATGCATGTACCAGGTTCATGGGAATTCTGATTTAACTATATATTTTCAGAGCTCCCCAGGTCCTCCGAGCAGCCAGAGTTTAGATTATTGGTGTTAAATGGTATTGGGTGGTACTTTAGTTTGTCTTCATTCCTATGTCTGACTTCATTCATCGTTGGAGTAAAGTTGGTGATTAACAGGCAACTTTGATCAGGGTACTTGGCAACTGTTGGACTTTTCACTGGCAGGAACCAGCCTGGATTGATATGTGATGATTTACTCTATTTTGGAACTCAGATTTTGAAGAAGGGAAAATGATATCACATCTCCATGATTGGTACCGTCTGATCCTTTCTGTCTGCTATTCCTATGAGAGCTCTGTAAAAGGGGCTCTGACTTAAACCACTTCTGAGGACTACTTGGGCACTTGGTACTTTTATGTAGAATTCCTGATCACCACCAATAAATGGCAAGGAAAGGGTAAGAAGGCCAGGTGTAGCAGTTCATGCCTGTAATCCTAGCACTTTGGGAGAGTAGATTGCTTGAACTCGGGAGTTCAAAACCAGCCTGAGCAAGAGCAAGATCCTGTCTCTACTCAGAAAAAAACCTAGCCAGGAGTTTTTGCTGGGTACATATAGTCCCAGTGACTTGGGAGGCTGAGGTAAAAGGATTGCTCAGGCCTAAGAGTTTGAGGTTTCTGTGAGCTATGATGATGCCATGGCACTCTACCGAGAGTGACAGAGTAAGAAGACTCTCTCTTCAAAAAGGGGGGTGGTGAGAAAGAGAAACTTATAGATTAGCCAAAGGTGACATGTAGACTTTGTTTGGATTCAGAATTTAAACGGGTTTTGAAATATATTTATTAGACAATTGAAATTTATGCATAAACTCAGTATTTAAATGCTGTTAAGGAATGTTTTGAAAATAAGGTAATTTTAAGAGGAGTGACATTTTTAGGAGTACTTTTTCTTAGGAATACATACTGAAGTATGTATAGATGGAACATCTAGAATTTGCTTTGAAATTCAGAACTAGGGAAATGGGTAGAGAGGAAATAAAATTTATTACACATTAATCATTGAGGTTGGGTCAGTACTTAGGGTTTGTTTTCTATGTTTTGTTTTGTTTTTTTTTTGAGACAGAACCTTAAGCTGGTACCCTGGGTAGAGTGCCGTGGCATCATAGCTCACAGCAACCTCCAACTCCTGGGCTCAAGCGATTCTCCTGCCTCTGCCTCCCAAGTAGCTGGGACTACAGGCGCCCGCCACAGTGCCCAGCTATTTTTTGTTTGCAGCCATCATTATCCTTTGGCGGGTCTGGGCTGGATTCGAACCCGCCAGCTCAGATGTATGTGGCTGGCACCTTAGCCACTTGAGCCACAGGTGTCGAGCCTACTTTTATATATCTTCAAAAGCTAATAAGTGGGCATACACACATATAGTATAATAGGTCAGTAATCTTTTATATTTAAATTTATAAGTCCATATTCCCTATATTGTCTCCTAATGAACAGTTAAAAAAGTATACAGAAGTTGAGAGCAAGGGTTGTTGATAAGCCTTTTGGTGTGGTTATAGTCTGTAGTCCACACCAAAGGACCACAGTGCTAAATGTTTACTTTGGGAATTGAAACTACATTGGTCGGCTCGGTGCCTGTGGCTCAATGGGCTAAGGCTCCAGCCACGTACACCTGAGCTGGCGGGTTCGAATCCAGCCCGGACCCGCCAAACAACAATGACGGCTGCAACCAAAAAATGCTGTGCGTTGTGGCGGGCGCCTGTAGTCCCAGCTACTTGGGAGGCGAAGGCAAGAGACTCGCTTGAGCCTAGGAATTAGAGGTTGCTGTGAGCTGTGATGCCACGGCACTCTACCCAGGGTGACAGCTTGAGGCTCTGTCTCAAAAAAAAAAAAAAAGAAAAGAAAAGAAAAGAAACTACATTGGTCATCTAACCAGGCTAGTTTTACTTTGTACCATTGAACATTTTAGGTTTTTTGAAATTAAAATGCTCAGTATCGTACATAGAGGGAGGAAAAGGATCAGGTCAGAGGACAGAAGTATCTTATGCATCATAAGATATCTTATGTACTATTTTTTTCAAGATTGTCAGAATTTGAAACAATGTTGGCAAAGACTTGCTGTAAACAAACATCTGTTAGGAAAGGCAACAAATGTTGCATAACTTTGATATGGTCTAGAGCAGCAGTTCTCAACCTATCGGTCATGACCCACAGGAACTGTATTAAAGACTGGCTGCATTAGGAAGTTTGAGAACCGCTGGTCTAGAGAATCAAGCATATGAAAAGGAGATATAGACTCAGTGCCTGTAGCTCAAGTGTCTAAGGCGCCAGCCACGTACATCAGAGCTGGTGGGTTCAAATCCAACCTGGGCCTGCCAAACAATGATAACTACAACCAAAAAAATAGCCCAGCATTGTGGCGGGTGCCTGTAGTCCCAGCTACTTGGGAGGCTAAGGCAAGAGAATTGCTTGGGCCCCAGGAGTTTGAGGTTGATGTGAGCTGTGACACCATGGCACTCTACCCAGGGCAACAGCTTAAGGCTCTGTCTCAAATAAAAAAAAAAAAAAAAGGAGATACAGGGTGGCGCCTGTGGCTCAGTGGGTAGGGCGCTGGCCCCATATACCAAGGGTGCCAGGTTCGAATCCAACCATACTGCAACAAAAAATAGCTGGGCGTTGTGGCTGGCACCTGTAGTCCCAGCTACTCAGGAGGCTGAGACAAGAAAATCGCCTAAATCCAGGAGTTGGATGTTGCTGTGAGCTGTGACGTCATGGTACTCTACCAAGGGCAATAAAGTAAGATTCTGTCTCAAAAAAAAAAGAAAGAAAGAAAAAGAGATATACTCCAGGATCTCACTTCTCACATTTTTTGTTGTGGATTTTTTTTTTTTTTAAAGACAGGTTATCACTCCTGTCATCCTGGGGTTTAGTTCCATGTTGTCATAGCTAGTAGCAATCCTTAGTCTTTTGGGCTCAAGCAGTCTTTATGCCTCAGCTTCCAGAGTTGCTGGGACTATAGGCACCCACTACAACACCCAGCTAATTTTTCTATTTTTTTTTTTAAGTAGAGATGGGACCTTGTCCTAGCTCAGGCTGGTCTTGAACTCCTGAGCTCAAGCAATCCACCCACCTCCACCCACCCCCAGAGGGGCTAGGATTACAGGTGTGAGCCACTGCCCCAGCCTGAATTTTTTTTTTTTTTTTTTTTGGAGACAGAGTCTCTCTCTGTCATCTAGGCTAGAGTGCCATGGCGTCCATCTAGCCCAAGTAACTTCAAATTCCTGGGTTCAAGGAATCCTCCTACCTCCGCCTCCCTAGTAGCTGGGACTACACATGTCTGCTACGTATTTTTTTTTGGATTCATTCTCACTTTGTTGCCCTCAGTCAACAAAGTGAGACTCTATAAGTGCTGTTGCATCATAGCTCACAGCAACCTCAAACTCTTCGGCTCAAGTGATTCTCTTGCCTCAGCCTCCCTAGTAGGTGGAACTATAGGCGGTGGCCGCAACACCTGGCTATTTTTAGAGGTAGGGTCTTGCTCTGGCTCAGACTGGTCTCCAGCCTGTGAGCTCAGGCAATCTACCCACCTTGGCCTCCCAGAGTGCTAGGATTACAGGCACTATTGCCACCGCGCCCAGCCCTAATTTCCCCCCCCCCAATAGAGATGGGGTGTCACTCTTGCTCAGGCTGGTCTCTAACTCCTCAGCTTAAGCAGTCTTCCTGCCTTGGCCTTTTAGAGTCCTACAATTACAGGCATGAGCCACTGCACCCAGCTGATTGTGGAAAATTTTAAACATATATAAAAAAACTTAAGGAAGCTCAGCGCCTGTGGCTCAACGGGCTAAGGCACCAGCCACGTACACCTGAGCTGGTGGGTTCGAATCCAGCCCCGGCCGCCAAACAACAATGACGGCTGCAACCAAAAAATGGCCGGGTGTTGTGGCTGGCACCTATAGTCCCAGCTACTTGGGAGGTGGAGGCAGGAGACTCACTTGAGCCCAGGAATTGGAGGTTGCTGTAAGCTATGATGCCACAGCACTCTATCCAGGGTGACAGCTTGAGGCTCTATCTCAAAAAAATAAAAATAAAAAAACTAAGGAGAATAATAAAATGGTCCCTGATGAACCTACTATCCAGCTTGAGCAATTCTCAGCTTCTAGCCAGTGTATTCTTTTCATACATACTCTTACCCATCCCAGATAATCTGGAGCCAAATCTCATATTTTATTTCATTCATAAGTATTATAGTAAGTTTCTTTTTTAAATGACTACTTTTTTCAAAAATAAACGTTATGACATTTAAGAAAACTAACACTGATTCCTTAGTATCATCAAATGTCAGTTCCAGTTTCTCCAATTTTAAAAATGTAGTCCTGGATCTCAGTTCCTTAATTAACCTTTTTTCTTCTGATTGTCTCCAAAAGGTCAGAAAGGCTCTTCGGAGCACAGAGGCATATGAAAATTTCCTGCGCTGTCTTGTTATTTTTAACCAGGAGGTGATCTCTCGAGCTGAGCTTGTACAACTAGTCTCTCCTTTCCTGGGGTAAGTGAAATTATGGACTCAGCCCTGATCATCATGTGGAGTCCAGGTAATACTTGGTCTGTGACAATATATTGATAGGCAGAGTTCATTTTATTGAGGTAGGATGGTTGACTCAAATGTTAGTGTCAAAAGAGTCCTGAGAAGTTTTCCATTTCAACTGTAGAAATAAGAAAATAGAGAAAACACTGTTTATTGATTAATGAAGTATTTATTGATTAATGGCCAAACTAGTGGTCTTGTCATCCTCTGACCAGTGCTGAATGTTTATAAAGATCAATCTCTCCAAGGGCTCTAGAGTCTTGAATGTGTTTGACAGGCTAAGAATTATGTGAACATTAAAGTAATATTCTCAATCAAAAGAAGGGTTAGTTATTTCCTGTTTTCAGTGCAGCTTTTTCATTACAGTAGTAGAGTTCTGACCCCAAACCAAATGAGTCAGAAGTAAATGCAGGATAACTGCATCATGTCTTTAATTGCTTACTAGTTTTTGGTTTGGTTCTTCAGGAAGTTCCCTGAATTGTTTAATTGGTTTAAAAACTTTCTGGGCTATAAAGAGTCTGTACATCTGGAAACTTTTCCAAAGGAACGAGCCACCGAGGGCATTGCAATGGAGATAGATTACGCCTCTTGTAAACGATTAGGCTCCAGCTATCGTGCCCTACCCAAGAGTTACCAGCAGCCCAAGTGTACGGGACGGACTCCTCTCTGTAAAGAGGTAAGGCCTTCCCTGGTAACAGTCAGCCCTCCACCCTATACTTTCTCTAGAACGAGAGGTTGAGAATTTGTTTGTATATAAGGTAAAATCAAGAAACTTCTCTCTTTTGAAAAGAATTTTTTACGTATATTTAGAGAGCCTTTTCCATACTTAACAATCGTTTTGTAAGCTTGTGAAAGGTGAAATTTGTGGAGAAACATTAGCTATTTCTCCCCTCCCATAGAGTTGTGTCTATCTTTTTATTGAGAATGTCTAATTTCCAGAAAGCTTTTTTGGGGCTTTTGTTTTAGTCTGTCTTTTTCTACCCAAAGGTTTTAAATGATACCTGGGTTTCCTTCCCTTCATGGTCTGAGGACTCTACCTTTGTTAGTTCCAAGAAGACCCAGTATGAAGAACATATTTATCGTTGTGAAGATGAACGCTTTGAGGTACAAGCTCCTTTATTTTATGAAGTTTTGGGAAATGCGAGATGCTACTAGAAAGGCATCTTTACATTGCAAGATTTTAGGGTTGGCTTTTTAGGACTGAAATGCCAGAGTCCTACAATTACAGGCACCCAGCTGATTTTTTTTTTCTTTTGGTAGAGGCAGAGTCTCACTTTATCGCCCTCAGTAGAGTGCCGTGGCATCACACAGCTCACAGCAACCTCCAACTCCTGGGCTTAGGCGATTCTCTTGCCTCAGCCTCCTGAGTAGCTGGGACTACAGGCGCCCACCACAACACCCAGC